>JAZGTK010018884.1:0-11640 GCA_036877625.1 Ambastaia sidthimunki | reverse complement strand
ATAAAAAGCCCTTAGCTTGCACAAAAGGAACTTGTGGATGATAAGATAGCACATTGAGAAATCAGAGAATGAACACGATTACAGTGAAATGTCAAACCACATGGTACATCTCAAATACAAGTTTAAGGATCCCTTTAAATTTACATTAACCTATTATTTATTTCAATGAACCAGCATCTCTTTACCGGCAAATTACAAACTAGATATGGAAACGTATTATTAACAAAATTATTATGGAGCAACAAACCTTTCTTCCTCCCAGGAGGAAGATGACACGTGCATTTGAGTCACTGCAGTTTATGTTTATAATATAATTCTTGACTTTTACAAACTTGGTCTGACAAAGTAAAACAAAAGCAATTGTAAATATTTGCATTGGTGTTTATTATTTACAATGAAAGCTCAAAACAAACTATGTGAAGGGTTTTAAACAACTTAAAACACTTGTGTTACACTAACACAATTTTAGTATGGAACAATGTTATATATAGGAGTTTTTCTTTAGCCTATTATTATATAGCCTTATACTGGCTTTAACTCCTTTTATAGGAGTATAAAAAGGATACTTACATACCATAAACAATTTCTAGCGCATACATTTATCAGATAGTAGTAGAAACATTACACAAAGAATAATATATAACACAAGAACACCTGTTGTTGTTGGAATCCAGCAGAGACTGTTTATTCACTGCACTAAAAGTAAAACATTAGTCTTATTGAGACATGAATTATGATTACATGTCTTTAAAACATAACCTGATCAGACAGGACTGTCACAACACAATGAAAAACTATGAAACTTTTTGGGGTGTGAGTTTAAAGTCCTGCGCTCCCAGCCTGGACTTCAAAGTGATGACACACTTGAGCATAAAGGAAAACACTGGATGTCAAATGCAATACCACATTTTCAAAACACTTGAAACCAAGCAAAACTCTTGCCGGGAGAGGATAAACGTACCTGGCCCAGGTTTCTATACCCATATTTGTTGGCAATCTGTTCAGCCTGCGCTGGTCCGCCGGGTATCCGAACAGCCCAGTGGTTGGTGTAAATCCGAGCTTTACACAGACAAGACGAGAAAAACGCCAAGCACAGCCAAGCCAGGACGCACGGGAGGCTGTTCAAAACCATATTTTGCCCTCTCTCTCTCGCCTCGACTCTCCCCAGCACCCCCGGTTCAGGAAAACAACCAAACTTCGTCTCGCCGTTCAGCTGTGATTCTCATAGAAGTGTCGCTTGAGCTCCACATATACTTAACAGAGGGGCTGAGATATGAGCCTGCAGACGCCACGAAGAGAGAGAGAGAGAGAGAGAGAGAGAGTCGGTTTGCACTGCTTCGGCTTGATTTGTCCTCTCAAGACAGTGCTGTTACTTTGCTTTTGTAAAGTGGAGATCTGGCTATAACGCCTCTTTCAAATAACTACACCGGGAGTCGGGAGAGTACGGACAACAGAGCCGTGTGGGGTTAACGGGGCTCCGCTGGGTCTTAAGCACACACTGCTTCATCAAAACAGATCCGAAGTTTATTTAATAGAAATGAGATTCCCCCTAGACACTGACGTCAGCTAGACAAATGTGATGTGATTTGTATATGATTTGTCTTGTAGTTTTTTAGTAAGAAAGTGGGCAGCCGAGTGAACTTATTAAAAATATATTTTGTATGTCCTCTTTCCTCCACACTCTTTTTTTATTTATAAATCATATCTAACTATATTTTATTTATTGTCTGGTCGCACTATAACTTTGTGTTTATTGTCAAATGTGAAACTTTATTTGCTTTTAAGGAATGTGTTGGCTGACTGCTTATAATTATTCCTCTCACAATCGTCACTAGACAAACTTTTGATGTCATCGTTATGTGGTCGGTGTTACGCTTCGTTCCATTCGCGTAGTGACAGATTGATCGTTGTTTTGGTGATCCGTCCGCTATACGAGTGAGAATCAGCACAATTGTACTAATTACAGCCAATTTCTCTATTAATGGAGCAGCTGTCAGATCCGACAACAATAAGCTAGATGAAAGGGAACGAAAACAACCCAAGAGTAGGATTGCAATTTACAGCACCGATGAAGAAGAAGAAATGTGGAACATGCCGAGATTTAAGAGAGGAATCGAGCACGCAGCTCACGGAGGTTGCGAGCGAACCCTATTCAGCGCGTCGCTTCTCTAACGGGGGGCGCAAATTCCGCTTGACAGCCATTATCCAAGTCTCCCTTCTCCCTTTCTCTCTCTCTTTTATTTATCACCTCTGATCACTCAGAGCTGAGTAAACAAATGTGCGGAAATCAGTGGATCATTATGATCGGATCCCCAATGTAACTCCCTAGACCACCTAACAAAAAGAGGTCTGTGGCTGATGCATAAAACCCATTTATTCATTTGCCCACTTGCCTACTAGATGCTTTCAAATACAATGAAATAAGTGATAGATTGGTTAATACAGTCTGTATTATACTGTACATATTACTTGATAGCTATATAATTTTTGCAGGGATTTTATGAGCTAAATCCTGATGGACAGAAACATAATAGTAAACATCACAGAGGCCTGGCCCCATTGACCTGCACATGTGAGAGAGACAGACAGCCAGAAAACACACTGGACCAACACAAAAAGGGCTCTGTGGTCCAGATGGCTGTGTGGGACCCCCTCTCCAGTCTCTCACCGGCAGATGATTGTTATTCTCAGCAAATCATGGATGACACAACTTAATTCTTAGAAATATTTACCCTCTGTATACCCACAGACTGCATTATTCAAACCCAACCAGCTTCTCAGCTGACAGACACTTTCTGACCTACAGCATCCTGTAGTGTATAGAGAAAATACATGCAAACACTGCATTAATTAAAGCAAAGCCTCACTCCATTAAAGTACTTAACACTGCAGGACTGACCTGTTTAAGTTAAGTGCATGAAAATGAATAATACTGCAAATCAGCATTAAAATTGTCTTCTTAGGGTCGTAAAAGCAACATGATGCAATAAAGAACAATGGCTTATTTGAGTTTATTTGTATTTTATTTAACTGTATACTATACATATTGTACAATATAAATGCAAGAAATACCATAGAAGAGATTTAAGATGTGTGATTGTGATTATTGTAGTATGACACAAAAGTATAAATATATTAGCCTTATACATACATATACAATACATACAAGGCATATTCTAATGTAAGATATATTTTAATATATCATTATAAAAATGCTCAGCTATAATATATAGGAAATATGTTTAATTTCCGCTTTGAATACAAAAGTATCAGTAATTTAATAGTAATAACTAATATTTAATAATATTAATAGTAAAGGAGGATGATATTGGTTACGCAAATTTGTGCTACAATGTTATTACACATTTGTACTATAAAAGTTAGTCCAGCAGTTACTTATTGTGTCACCTTTCCCCACTTAGTGACACCTGATAAACTTTACCACACGCGCTAACGCTGATGTTGGTATGGTGTTCATAGGAACTGACATAATGACTGACAGATGCTAATCAAACCCTTTACTAAAAGAAAACACACAGTTCATAGCTAAGCTTTAGAACAGAGCGTTTATAACATACGAAGCTGCAAAAACTGCATGAAGCAATCCTCAAACAATCCTCTAAATTAAAAACCCCAAATTGTCAATTGGTCTTTAGATCTGTACACAAAATGTTGTACTGTACGTCACTGTTTAAATCTTCAGGATGATGCTTGTGGTGTGTTTTTCCTCAATCTTTTGCCATGCAAAAAAGCTGGACACATAACCCTGCTTATTTCAAGCTGTTGGAATAATATGCAGAATTAATCATAGTTTGTTGGAAAACAAATCATAATCTATGGAATTTCCAGAGGTCCAATGTGGTTTGTGGGAAAGAGGCTTGGGATGGTTTTAATTGTCTCCAGGGGCAGTTACAGCAATGCAATACAGTATAGCAATAAACATGCAACACTGGTCATTCAAGCTCCCTGAACAAAGCTTAGATGAGATAAAGCTTAGTGACAAACTACACTTAAACACCTTAGCTAATTCAAGCCTGTAGGACCTTCACCTATTTAGAATGCAAATCTGTTAAGATGTTGTTGTGACACGTGTTTGGTTATTGTACGTTTTGACATTGAAACCAATCTCATGTCCTCAGAGTTAGAAAAAAATCTCAGATTACAGATCTAGCTTTTAAATGTTAAGGAGAAATAAGGCAGGTAAAGTCAATGCATCTACATTTGAAATCAGAATTAATTTTTCAGAAAGCAAAATGAATTCTCTGCTTGTTCCTTAATATACAATCACACTCAAACTCACCAGTGCAACAGTTTTCCCACTGACATTATCCATGGAGCTCTTTTCATTTGCAAAATCTGTATTTCATGTCAGTTCTAATGCAGGAATTTTAAAACTTTAATTTCAGAAACATCAGGTCTGACATTTTTGCTTTGCAGAAGATTAACTAAATGCAGAAACTAATTCAGCAAAACCTCCATTAGCAATACAGATTTAAATAGCATCTCCAAAAGGATGCTCATCTTCCTGTAGACTAAGATATAAACTTGTAGTTTATATTGTAAAAAAATAAAGTTGTAGTTACACAGGAATCGTACTGCATTAACCTTTAATGTTCTGTAAAGTGGTATAATAAACTGTAAAATAAAAATATGCACAAAATTCAAAATTAATCTAAAAACTGTCAAGACCATCTGCAGTCACCAAAGCAACACAGACAGAAAGACAGAAGTCATTTTGGTTGAATAGCTCAGAAACTTTATTCAGAGGGCAACAAGAGTAAAATATAAAATTTACAGGGTTGTTTTTTTTCTCTCCGTTATGTGACAGAAATTCATTTCAGAACCATTGTACAGAAGAACAATCCCTACAGGGAAGGGCTCGAGAGTGGAACGCTTCTGATGTGTGTGAAACCTCTCAACCTCTCAATGAACGTTCTCTTCAACCATCAAAGCACTCATAGTCTCTTCAGTTTTCCTCAAAATGCTTTTCCTTTTATTTGCTACATCTCTGCACTTTTTAAAAGTAAACAAAAACAAAGTCCTTCAAAATATTAAATGGAGCGACTATGTTCGGCTTAACATTTACAGTATATATAAATACTTACACATAAATATCTTACATGGAAACCTAATTCAGAAGGAAAAAACAATGGAAAAAAGCAGAGGAGAACGTTTGAGGTGGGGTAACAATGGAGAACAGTGTGTGTTTGTATAATTTAGATCACAGCCCCGATAGTGTGGACAGATTTGGGCTTTTAATGTCAGTAACAGTGTAAAACGTTCAATTAGCCCAGTAAGGGGAGCTGCTGTAGTTGGACTTGCCCTGATTCTTCTGCATGCTACTGGACTGACTGCGCTGACCCTGAAAACAAAACATTTAAACATTCTGTTGTAATATAACAGCTTAGATTGTAAGCATCATGACATTATACAATATGACAGAGCACTTTTACACACAGACGTTGATACGCACCTGTGTGTCCTGGGCCATGTGGTGGTGAAGTAGCTGTGAAGGGGGCTGTTGATGAGGGGGTAAGATGTGTAAGAAGGGTGCGGGGGCATAGCCAGGGGCTCCTGCAGGGTTGAGCGGGCCGGTTCCTCCCAGAGCTGAGGGCAGGCTGAAGGCAGGGCCTGCTGCAGTAGGAAAGCCCTGCTTGTCAAACGTCTACAGGGGTCAGACATAACAGACAAGATTAATGATGGCTTAAAGACTTAATCACAGCTTAAAGTGGAGACTATAAACTTTAAGCAGGCCAACCAAAGGTTTTAAAACATAGCTTTCAGTATCTGGACCATTCTACCCAGTCCCCCACATGGGCTCAATCAATGCCGTCTGACCAATCACTGACGGGGAGTAATGAAGAAAATACACATCTCTTACCTTAATTACCTAAACTGACATTAAAACAGTTTGTCATTCAATTTATTAACGTTTGACAGCACATTATAAAATCTGAAGGCTATTTTAAACGGGAATGTTTTAAAATGGAAAAAACATTCCATTTTAAAGGTCTTTTAAAGGTCATTTAAGCTGATTGCTTTGTAATGTTTGTAAACCACAGCCAGGTAAAGATTAAAGCAAATCTGACACATGCCTGATCAACAGGATCAGCCCGAGAGCTCCTACTGTGTTTTTTTCTAGCAGAAGTGAGGGACATTACCTGAGTCTTGCTGTACACTGTTCCTGTAATCTCTGAGCTTGCCGATCCAGACAGTCCTGGTGCTTAAAAAAACAAAAACAAAATATGACTGCATCCATTTGTAAGTGCCGTTTAATCATTACAGTTAAAACAGCTTCACTAGAATTGGTATCTACGCTATAATGACAAATACATTTTGTCGTTATGCATTTCATAAAGGAATGAGAGCAATATTTACCTTTTCCTGTGCTGTTACTGATGGCTTTGGCCTGGGAGCTGCCTCCATATCCTCCCTTCCCATACTCCCCTCCTGCATGAGCCTGAGACAGCTCATCAAAACCTTAGCAGAGAGCATGAGATTTCACACCAAGAATCCTTTCAGCCTAACTTATATTTATATATAATACTGCTAAATATATACTGCTAAAAATAGTGTTTGCATAAAAGACTTGACTTTTCTTGAAAAAGAAAAAATGATAACCCTACAAGAGGTCTTCATGGGTCCACCATAACATGAGGACTTGGCACCTGTATAGTATTGAGGTTAGGGTTTTATATACCGTCAGCTGGGTCTGGGTCGTGTCTCATTTTATTACATCAGGTTCTTGGTTTGTTTAATATTTAAAGTAATACATCAGAAAGAGTCGATCAGAAAAGGCCAGTTGTGATCAGAGTCAGACAGCACAGCAAGCTGCAAACAGCAAGCTGCAAAATCTGTGCTGATCAAGCCGGTCTCTCCCGGCCATGTCCGGGTCTTACTTTCAAATATGATGCTTATATGGTGATCGCACATACATTTTTGGACCCGTGAAGACCTCTACACTCTATTACCCTTAATTTAGCCTACATAGAGGCAAGTTATTTTTACCTGGTCCATACGCGTGTTGGCTGTATCCAGCCTGGTGCTGGTACTGGCTTGATGGACCCATGGTATGCTGCTTTGTGGATGCGGGGGGCATGAAGACAGTGGGGCCATACTGGAAGGCACTGGGCACTCCCGGCACACCGGGATAGTAGGGCAGACTGGTGTAGCCGTAACCCGGGGGCAAAGGAGGGTTAAGGAAAGCCTGGGTCTGGCCCTGTTGGGCTTGGCCAGGGTTCTGTGGCCCTTGAGTTTGAGGAGTGTTCTGTGTCTGTGAGGGGGGCACTGAAGAGAGGCTGGTGGCAGGGGCTGGGGAGCTTGAGTCACTGCGTCCGAATTTGGTGGGCTCACCTGTCCAGGATGATCAAAATATTAGCATGGTGTTATGTCAATCACAATGCTTTATAGGATAGGTATAATTTTTTTCTTTTCTTAAAAACTCTTTAACTCAGTCTTTTAAAGCTTCCAAATCAAACATAAGATTATGTAGGTATGTAAATGTACTTAGCTTCAGACCAAGTTTTTAAAGAATTATTCTAGAGCTGGTTTGTTTGTTAATGCGAGTTGATGTTGTGCTAACCTGAGTAAGGGTTGCTTGCTAATCCACCATCTCTTCCAGCTAGCGCTGTGCCAGGGAAGGTCATTCCATAATAATCCTGCAGAGGGAAGAACATAAAAAAACTATTCAGTCTACACAGAATCAGACTGTACGGGGAGATAAAACAAATCAAATGTTGGGGTAGAAACAGATTATGAAATCTTTACCATGGGCAGGCGGGACTGCATCATCTGTAAGTCTTCATATCCATAGATTGGCTTTAGGGGTGAGAGGGTATAGAAAGATTAGATCAGAGATATGAGGTCACATGGAATGAAATGGTAACAAAAGCAATAGAGAGCGCAACACTGTAAAAACACTATGCCAAGCAAACCATGGTTTAAAGAGTGTTAATGTCAAAGAATGCCGAGATGACGAGTCATTGAGCAAAGCACATGGACAGGTCAAACTTCATCTTTAATACTACCCTTGCCAATTATGTATTTACAGATGACCATTTCTTTCCAGTTTATTTTTGTTCTTTCACTTCCTGTATCTGAGAGCAGAGTGAACACACACTCACCGGGTAAGCAGGAAGCAGCCCACCGGGCCCCATGATATACTGACTGGCCAGCAGTGGTGGGACTCCTTGAGCGAGGTTAGGTGGAGCTTTTCCTGAAAATAAAGACAAGACTTTCGTTTATCTCCTGAACACTTTAAAAACTCTTACCAAATTGCTTTTAACTTTATTTTTTAGCATGTTTAGTCCCACAGAAACGCCTTTGATTCTTCTGACACACCAAATATGATTCAGTGAATGTTGTTGTGTGACTTACCAGAATTGGTGGAGGTGTTGATGGTGGTCTGCAGTGGTGCAGACCGGCCAGCAGAGGGAGTGGATGTGCCATTAGCAGAGAGATTCTGGGTTCCGGTGATAAGTCCGTTAGAACTAACCGCCAAGCCGGACGCACTTGATTGCGAGGCAGAGAACGCGGGCAGGCTCGCACTCACGTCACCGCCCATCTGGGCCTGCAGGACGCATTTACATTCAATTAGCATTGACCCAGTCACTCCTAGTATCTGTGATTGAATATTAAACCGCTGCTTTACAAGATGAGAACACCTTAAGGGAACATGCATGAGAGAACTTACACTCAAGGAAGAGCTTGCAGGCACAGAGGATCCGAGAGAATTACCACTGCTTACATGACTGTCAGGAAAAACAAGCACCAACCATGAGACCATAAGGACTCTAATGAAGTCGCCTGAAAAGTGTTGCCTGTGGCCTCTCATGAATATTTAATTAGATAGCAGTACCTGCTCTGGGAGGGCAGAGTTGTGTTGAGGGCAGTCGCTGCTGTTGATGAGGAAGATGAGAGCGATGAAGATGACAAGCTGTTCTCACTGGGGAGAGCTGTGGGGGTGGGCTGTGGGGCGTTGGACGGAACTGCGGCCAAAGCATGAGCAACACAGTCAGACTTCACAGAAAACCATGTTTAATCAAGACAAACACATTGATGGTCAAGACTGTTCTGTCTTAATAATGGAACCAACACAATGTTGTTGTGGCAGTTTGTCGCATTACATTGAGTAGCTCCACCCACAGAAAAACCTCCAAAATCATACAAAATTACATTTTGGTTATGTGGAGTAACTAAGCAGTATGTTGTTTTAGTGACAAAAAACTAACTGACACAGGAAGCTTGTGCTTAATGAGTTAGTGTAACAAATTCTCACCTTCCTGTATGTTGGATGTCCTCAGTTCACAGAATCCATTCTGTGTGAGAACAGAGACAAAAAGATTCAGTTCCACAGTGATACTACAAATTAATTTTACTTTAGAAAAACCATAATTCACAGAATACTCAAAGCAATTTGTCTTTAAAACAAAATTGATCATAGTCATACACTGAGAGGGGTGGTGGAAGTGTCCACTCTGCCGGCAGTAGAGGGAGCCAGGACAGTAGGGGCAGTAGAGCTGGGTAAGCTCAGAGAGGCTGATGAGTAACTGGACTCAATCACCGCTGGAGGCAAAACCCCAAGAGACTCACTAAGACAGAGCAAAGAGAACGTGTGATTATGCATTACTCGGGGAAACTGTGTGAGCCTTCTCCATGTATTAATCCATGTATTAATCCATGTATTAAGTCACCAAGTAACTGTCTCACTAATCTAATGTTTAGTACTAATGTAAAGTCTTTTGGCTGTTTCTGCAACTGTTTTAATATTTGTTGCATCACAAACTGCACCAAGAATGAAGAGTCTGTAATTAAAGTCTCAACCCATAACTTTGTTAAAAATGAACTAAAATCAGTTGTTGACGGTTGGACTTTTTGTAGCTTGTTCGTACAGCACTGTTTAAATTTTCAATTCACTCATGTTAAGAACATAACCAAGTTATTTGCAATTTTATACTTCAAACAGAGATGGTAAAAGACAGAAAAAGATACAGATTGTGGCTTTAATAAAAGAAGCTATTTAAACATCCATACATTGAGAGAAAAAGTGTGATTAGGCTGTACTGACCTGATGGTGATGGGTTTGGCGTATACACTGCTTTGGCTTTGAGGAGCAACAGCAGGTTCCTGACATGTGGTTTCTGATTGGTTGAAATTTTCCACAGCGGACTCCGATCCAAAATCCAGTGCGCCAAATTGCACATTCAGCCCAGACACATCAGCAGAGCCTGGCATCTCTACTGCCGAAGAGGGGATCTGGCAACCAAAGCACATAATCGCTGGTTTATTTACATGAGAATGAGGTAAACTTTAGCAGTGAAAGTTGGCAGCCATGTAACTACTTAATGCTAAAGCTACTTTAGACAAATATGGACATACATGAGCTTACAAACATACTAATTAGAGGATCTCCAAAGTAATGGAGGAAACTGTACTTTCATTACCTTAGAAGGAGGGGGCACTCTCCGTCTCTGTGGTCTGATGTTTCTGGGCTGCGGAGACTCTGCCATGGTGACAGCAGGCTCAGAGAGGGGTTTCAGTGATGAAGTCCCATCATAAGGGGGAAGTGGGGCAGTGTCCCAGGCCTGAGGCGGCAGGTCCGACTGGAGTGATGAATTCTGATGCTGTGTCAGCTGACTGAGGATGGGGGATGGGTCAGGTTGGGCCTTCAAGTCCACTATAAAGAGACAAGAGAAAGTCAGTTTGTAATGCATGTTAGACGGTTTTCAAACTTAGAAGAGTTTGCGCTCCTAAAAACACAAAGATGCATGAGAGTTTTGCACATTTAATATACACATTTTATATACATAAAACTCACAGTGAGCTACTGTGACAGGGGTTTCCTTTGGTTCATTTAAAGCCATGGGTATGGATTCTGGAGGAACTGAAGCAGCGGATTCTGAAAGTGCAGTTCCATTGCTCAGGCCCCCATGGATCTGATTGGACAGAGGAGTGATTCGGGGTGTGCTGATTGGTTCTGCTTTCAGTACATCATTCTGGGGAAGTCTGGACCCCAGCATGGACTAGATGAAAAGGAACAGATGTTAAAAAGAAATGCGAGTATGCAGTATGTATGTTTCAATCAAAATTTAAACGTGATTTTATCACAAAACATGAAGCACCATTTCTTATGTGATGGGTCAAACAGAACAAAATCATAACTTAAGATAAATTGTCACCAAATATATCTCTAGCATCTAATATGCTGACACTTCCACTTTTAGTGCGTGTCTTTCTCAGATATGGTAAGTTACATTGACCTCAGAGCAAAAGAAACTAACACTTGTATTCAGAGAAATACAAGTAAACCATTGCCAGGTGTTCTGGGTGTTGGATTTGTATTACAACCCTTCACACTTATTTGTAAACGTAAATCGCCTTAGTCTCTTATTACCTGCGTAATCAAAAACACTAGTGAGAAATGATACAGACATTTTACAGGGTTGAAGTTTCTTTTTGGAACATTTACTGTTGATATTTAAAATCAACCAAATAAACGTACCCCTCCCTTCATTGGTCCCTCAAAATAATAGACTTAACATTAGCAGACTTAGCTACGTAACACAGGCAACAATTGTTGATGCCTACGCCCCCTATTGCTGATTGGCTACATGAGTGTTATGGTGTTGTTGTGATCGGCCT
>JAZGTK010018883.1:0-11640 GCA_036877625.1 Ambastaia sidthimunki | reverse complement strand
TTCATCACTCACCGTCCCGGATCTCATTCCCGCGGCTGCAGTTACTGCAGATGTGCTTGATGTGACCGGAGATCACAAACGGCGTGTTGTTGTTACCGGGGGCGGCCGGTTGCCGCAGCTTCACCAGGTTAAACGCTCTCCGTTTGCGCGGTTTCTCCACGGATGATGATGATGATGACAGTGATGATGATGAAGACGAGCCATGCTCCCGTAACCGAGATGTGATCCAGGTCCCGTGCGCTCCCGTGAATGCGGGACCCGCCATGGGCGCAGCTACGGCGGATCCGTGTCTATCCGTCACACCCCGGGATGGTGCGGATATGGAACGGACGAGCGCGTGCATGAGTCTTACCGAGCATCCCGAGATGCCCAAACCGGATTTATGTTTCCGTCCTGAGCGCGACACCACCGACGCCACGCGCTAAAGCGTTTGGCCCACCTAAGTCTGAGTGTGTGTGTGTGTGTGTGTGTGTACACACACCAGCTGATGTCAGACACTCGCTCTATAATGTCTCACGCCGTTAATACTCGCTGTTCCCGGTAACGCATCGGTATCCCTCGTTATTCAGTCGTATAATAAGAGGCGAAAGGCGCAGATTTGTTTATCATACACGGACAGATGCGCCTCTATCACTTCAATTCATCAACGTGACGCAATGCCGCGTCAAAACACGCGGACCGGAATCCACCGTAAACGGGAACGAACCGACCAGTGTCCTGCAGACGTGGCTCATGAATATTAATTACGTAAAGTGACGCGCGCCCAGTACGCATAACTGATTGGTTGTGTTGGTAAGTGGAGGAAGGGCAGGATAACTCATATTAATGTGGTTACGCGTTATACGCTCCAGCTTATGCGTAAGACACGCCTTCGCCGTAGTACGGTTTGTACATTCACACTCGGTCCGTTACGAGAGTATCCGGACCGCATCTACCGACGGTATTCACGCCAAAAAAAATGAATGAAATTAAACCAATGACGCCAATAATACTGTCCGTGTATAACGTGCTTGAGAAAAGCTGCTGTGATATTTCTGGGCAAAAGCGTTTTCTGTAAGATTTATTTCATTATATATTTGTTCTCTTGACAGATGCTGTAACAGTTTCAGGATAGTCAAACAGGCAGCTTTTGTCGCTAAAAGTACTGTAGTAAAAATATAAAATAACTGAAAAGATGAGCAGACTAATGCAAACACAGCACAGCACAGTGATGGCGTCAGAGGTCTCTGACATCAGAGCTGAGGTCATCATTACATCATGATGTGTGGAAGGTTCACTGCTGGACTGCAGATGTCTTCTGATAAAACACTGATGAGGTGACATTTCTTCAAATCATGAGCAACACTGATAACTTAAAATTCCCCTCAAAATTAAAAGCATTTCCAATCTTTCCACCTCTTTGAAGACTTTTCAGTGTAAAATTATGTCACAATGAAAACAAATATCAAATAGTGCCAAAATAGGCTTAATTTTCAGAAAATAGATTTTGATTTTGTATGAAATAAGACTTTGATATGTTTTTGTTAGTTTTACCCAATTTTCTAATGTTTCAAGAAAAACTGAACTGAGGCTAGATTTACTGAATGGCTATAATCAAAGTATAATTCAAACGATAGTATATGACAGTGTTTGTACCACACAGTGAACAGCCATCGTAATGATCTAAAGAACTTTTGCTATTTTAAATTAACAGAAATTTACCATTTAGTATGTTTTTGTAAACAATTTCGTTTATAAGGACACAGCAAGTGTCCCTATAAACCATGTTTACATTGTTATACATGTCATTATACACATTGTGTCCTTGTAAACCACATATAGCAGTACACACACACAGATGTTGTGCTCAGTGGAATGGGACAGACTCAACTGGCATGTCTGTGTGTGGATCATAGAGTGTCTGTTGTGTCTGGCCTCATTGATTTATTTAGCTCATTCAGCCACAAGAACAGCTCAGTAAAACAGCACTAGAAAACACAGAGAACCCTGATTAAATCATTTCTTTATTACCTGTGCATTCTCAAGTAAAACAGTATTTTTATTACACTGCACTATTATTTCCTCATGTTTGCTTGACAAAACAACATGCTAAATTAATTTACACATTTGGGTTCTTTTCCTCTATGCAGTGATTCTCTGGGCAGCGAGATCCAAACAGAAACAACACAACCATCAACAGAAAGAGAACATTTTAAAGGCCAATATTCTATAAAGATTAATCATCTTAAAACTGGGTCACATGTTTACACACAGCGCTGCTTCTCCAGTCAAAATCGGTCTTCAGCTACAACTGCACTCATCAGCTCATCTCAGTTATGACTGTCATTTCCACTCTGTCGGTGTATTCTCACATCATCTGAGACTCAGACTAAAACAACACTAAACCAACAAGATCACAACAACTAGCTTGAGGAACCATCAGAAGAACTGAAATCAGCCCCCACACACAATGTCACATGGATTACTAACTGATACTTGTACAGTTTTTCTGTTTTTTTAAGTATAACAGTATTTACTGTACACAGCTCAACCATGCATCTATAACTGAAATCTCACACAGGACTTTCACCTCATAAGACAACCTGAAGAGTTTTCTACTAGATACAAACATCTGCAGCTCTGACACAAACACATGAACAATCCTGAGTTTGTCACTCAAGAGAAGCAAGCTGTGATTTTAGATACGTACTGGGTCATGTCACTGTAGTCTTTAAAGCTTCTGGCAGGGTCGTGTAAATACTGTGTTGTGTGGATATGGTGTTATTCAGCACTGTGATATTACTATGGTTTGTGGCCACTGATAATGGCTTTTCCAGACATATGCATGATTTGACATACAGTATTCTTGTAAGACACACAGCAGGGTGTGGAGGACAGTATCTCTCGCACACACTCTCTCACCTGTCTGTAGTGTGTAGGTCAGTCTGGTTTCGGTGAGATACGGGGTGTCGCTCTTGGATCGGGCTCTTCTGATGGGCCGCCGGTCCACATCTTCATCCTCGGTCGCAGCCGCCATCCGAGCTGCGGGACCCCCGGAACAGCCCCCGTTAACTGCGCTGATCACTAAGAGACGGAAGACCTTGAAGAGGCTCCTTGCTGTGTTAACCCAGCAACCGTCAGAACACGCGCACGACTGCTAACCACCGCCGCGCGGATGAACGGAAGCGTCCAGAACGCGCCGCAGCTGCCGTACTACCGTTACTAACCGGAGTGACGTGATCTGCACAGACGCGGGTGGGTGGACGGAATAATTTTTGCCCGTCCGTCATTCACTGTCTGACAGATTATACCGGTTGATTTCATGCCAAATGGATGTAAATGTAATATGCGCCGCAGCAGACTGATCTCAGATCAGAGAGAATCAATGAGAATCTGATGCACGACAGTCAGCATCAGGACCAGAGATCTACATCCACAGCGACTGAACACAAGCGAACTGAAATAAACATGATGTTGAGTTACTCAGTGCAAAACGATCACTTTAATAACTTTCAATAAATAAAATATTTTTGATCTTCGTTATAAGTCAGAGTAGCTACAAAGCAGAAAATATGACTCGACGAACACTAAAGTCCATGACAAACATTCAGAAATAACAGCAGTTATTAAATATTTCACTCATAAAACACATACCTGAATATAACTGAAGATGAAACGGAACGAATCTTTACCGAGTCGTTCAGAAACACTGTATTCAAATGGCGTGTTTGTCCTTACACTTCCTATTAGATACAATAAACTCATTTATCAACATTATTATCAAAGATATCTTGTTATTGTTTGCCCATGAGGCAGGTAGTGACTCAGCAGAAGCCCATCAGACACAAACAGACCCCCAGATTAAAATCTCACCTCCTGCAACTTCATACACAACACAAAGCATTGTTTTAGAAGAGTATTATACAAAGTTAGACCGTAACAATTATCAGTTTTATTATAAACACAAGGCTATGAATTAGTTCAACTACTATTTTTACAATGATACATTTCAGAAACATGAATGAGCTTTACACTGACTTAGAGGGCAGGACAGTTCACACAAGCTTTGAGTAAAAACCATGACGCAAATAATTTAAACAAGGAGTTTTTCCAATTATCATCAGTGCTGTTATTGTGAGATCTCACTGCGAGACACTATAGAGACAATGAACTGAACGTCACACTGCAGTGCATTCCAGTAACACTGCAGTGCATTACAGTAACACTGCAGTGCATTACAGTAACACTGCAGTGCATTCCAGTAACACTGCAGTGCATTCCAGTAACACTGCAGTGCATTCCAGTAACACTGCATCTGCTGAGAAATTCACTGAATTTTACACTGAAACTTCTCAGGCACATGGACGAGTGTAAGAAGCACTGTTCATTATCTGTAATACACTATCACCATGAGCTCTACCAGCAGCTGCTCACCATTGTAACCAGTTGACCACTCTGAACCAGGGGATGCCAGATACACAGATATTTGTGCCTTTGGATTTTCCACTCTGTCTGCTGACAGTAATTTATTCTGAGACGAGACACTGAAAATGTGTTACAGAAGTGACTGGAAACATGCAAACAGGGAAATGAGTTACCAGCATCACGTCTGCAGTTTGACACTTTCATAGCAACTGAAAGACTCTGAGCTGAATGAAGGCAGATGCCCTGATTTAATGAGGTTTATACAAAGACACAAGACAAATAAGACAGATTCAGAGCTTTTTAATAACTAACATTAGCCCAGCAGCAGTAGTGTGAGAGTTTGTGTTTATTAGATCTTGTTGAAAGCCGCAACATCCACACTCTGAACCTGTAATAAAAACACAAACATCAAAATGACACTAAATATTACACATAATAATTCACATAACAATTACACACATAATTCCCGTGTGGAGTCTGCAGGGAACATTTACTCACGTAATCCTCAAACTTTGTGATCTCCTCCTCCAGGAAGTCCGTGCCCACTTTATCATCCTCCACCACACAGTTGATCTGAAGCTTCTTGATGCCGTAACCCACAGGAACGAGTTTAGACGCCCCCCACAGCAGCCCGTCCACCTGCACCGAGCGCACACACTCCTCCAGCTTCAGCATGTCCGTCTCATCATCCCACTAACAGTCAGAAACAAGATCAAATTAAGAGTTCACACTCTTTCAATTACTTCTGAAACTCGGTGTCCATGATGTATCTGTAGCTTTCAAAACTATCCTCAGTGAAAAAACGTTACTAGCAGTTCTTCAGTCTAACATCTGTGAGGTACGTACAGGTTTAACGTCTAACAGGATAGAGGATTTAGCGATGAGGGCGGGTTTTTTGGCCTTTTTGGCTGCATATTCCTGCAGCCGCTGTTCTTTCAGCCTCTCAGCCTCTTCATCCACCTCTTCATCACTGCCGAACAGATCAATGTCATCCTCATCTTCCTCTTTCACTGGAGCAGAGCTGGTGTTCTGGGAAGGTGGGCTGGATTTGGTTCCGTTCACAGCAGGTGCTGTTGAACTCTTTTCCAGGGCAGAGACACGGTTCTCCATTCTACTGAGAGCAGAACGCAGGTCCTGCACCACTGAGAGAAACAGAAGAAGCAGAGTTACATTCCCGAAGGACACATCACTGCTCACAAACAACAGAGTTAAAGTAAAATGACGGTTAGAAAAGCTGCAAACCCAAAACATATCTGAGCGAGCATCACAAAATCAATCAAAAACTATTTCTCCAAATCTATCAATCAAAGAACTGAAGTCACAAACCTTTGTGTAGACTCTGGTTCTCTAGTTCCAGACTATTCATGCGTGCTGAGAGTTCTCCATAGTCAGCAGCACTGGGACCTCCAGTCTAAACACACACACACACACGCCCTGCTTTTAGCTAGCTACCAGCACACACACACACACACTACTAACAAATCACAACTACCAAACTAGTCATTTTGACCAAATAAAACTCCTCTGACAAACTCTGAACAACACAGACATGTTCAGAGCATCTGACAAGAACATGCAAGTTTAGATCAGGATATGTCAATCGATTTTAACATTCAACTGCTACATACTACAGCAGGTGACAGAACTAAACATGGGCTTTAACTGGATGTTAACATAATGCAAACAAAATAATCTGTCGCTCTTGTTTACAGACAAATGTTTAGACCAAAACAACAAAGCTGAAAGGAAACCTCATGAAATCACACAACACTTCATGCCCAGCTAACAGGTTTCTTTTAAAACCTCCTATATAACATGCACACATGCGTGAACAAACAGAAATCAACTCTGACAGGAACTGACTCGTGTGTCTTCAAACACACTTACAGGAGGGCGGCTGTGGGAGGGGTTTAATATTTTTTGGGAGGAGCCTCTACTGGGCTGCAGGGTTGTCTTCAGCTGAAGGAGAGAGTGATTAGAGAACAGAAAGATGAAGGGAGAGAGAGTGACAGTGCGAGAAGAACAGGGGCAGATCACGCCGTTACTCTTCAACTCACCCCAGCCAGAGACTTCTGGATGTTCTCTCTGGCTCGAGCGATATCCTGTAGAATACTGTTAGCTCCAGTGTCCTGAGAGAGAGAAACCTCCTCACATTCAGCAGTCTGAGCAAGTCAAGAAAAATGATGTCTGGTTCATTTTTTCATTTGTTGCACTGTAAATGGAAGTCAAGTGCACTATGGGATACAGTATTTCACGGTGTGTTCTGGTGGTATCATTTGGCATATTTTGTAGTAGATGTAGTACATTACCAGCGTGCAGTATGATCATGTATAACTGTCAGCATATTTACTGTATGTTTTACCTGTTTGGGCTGCGTGGGGCCGTTCACCCTCTCATAAAACTGACGCTCCGCTTCATCGTAACGTGGCTTGTCAAACCAGATCCTCTCCTGTGCCAAACAGTCCACCGCGGACATGCTGCCAAAAAACAAACACCAGTCACAGCTGTGAAAACCACACCATTTTTAGTGAACTGGTCAGAAACATCAGGTGCAACTGTGTTTGAGCCCTGCATGAGACTACTGGATGTTGACTGGATGTTGGGGGCTAAACTGGTGCAGAACAGTGTTGGGGGAAAAGGCAGCTTGTTACTGCAGAATTTACCCTTTACTCTAGACTGGAGTTCATTTAGTGAAACTCCCCAACACTGATGTGCAGCCATGATCAGAGATAATGCAACCATGCAAAATCAAAGAAAATCAAGACATCGCAAATACAGAAATGAATTCAAACAAATGACTCCTCCAAACTAACAAAATGAAACAAGATGATAAGAATGAAATAAACATTTTAAGGAGACAAAACATTGAATAAAACAATATGAGAAAAAAAATGAGACGGCATGATGATGAAGAACAAAAGGATCGTACGACTGTACGTCAATGCAATGGCTGAACTTGTTTTAATGTTACTCTGTAGGGAAAACAATGTTACTACATGAACTAAAGGTGTGTGTGGAAAGTGAGTGTGTTGTTTCTCGAATATCAAGTCATACTTCTTTTGAGGATGGCTAGAATGGTTTCTAGGCATTTTGACAGATTTTGCAGCAGCTCCTTCGCAGAACCGAGTCTCCGGCTCCACATAGCAACCGCTGTTTGTATGCAGGAAGCGGTCCTGCGCTCTTCCTTTTTTGGTGGTGACATCATCATTATTCTGCTGGTCACAGATTACAGGTTTCGTTTTCTTAGCAGCATCATCATTTCGCTGTTTGCCGTTTGACTGTTCACTGTTGCTTTCCTGTTTTTTTGGGGGCTTGTTAAGACCATACAGGTTCTGATAATAAGACGCTTCTGCTTGATCAAAAAGTGGCTTCTGTAGCCACACCCCTATTACGGGTGATGACAGGCAAGGAAGGCCATTGATTGGTCTTGAAGCAGGGGTGGGAGGAGTCGGTGTTTGTGACTGATAGCCCTCATCGCACAAAGTCTGGGATGGGTGATTGGTGGGTTGCAGCGGAAGAGACCTTGGTGTTGCCATGGCAATTGGTTGATTTGGAAAGCACTCCACAAAATGACTCTCGGCTAGGTCAAAGTTTGGTTTATTTACCCACACAGCCTGAACGACATGGTGGCAAGCCTCTTGGTTTCCATGGTGACAGGTTTCTTGGTTTGGGAAGGAAACGGAAGAGCTTGCTGGAGCCACTGCACCATTCTGACGCTCCAACAGTCGGATGTGGTACGCGCTTTCCGCTCGCTCATACACCACACGGTCAAACCACACGACAGCACATTCCGACTGCAGACCCTGAAGAACTGCCCTGGACACACACCCCCTGCTGCTGGCCGCAGTGGTACAGCCTGACTGGCCCTCAGTGGAACTGGACTGACTCAAAGAAGAATTCCGGGAGCCTCGGTTACGCATTTTCTCTTGTGTCCAGAAGCACAGGAGGAGAAAACATAAAAGAAGAAAAGGAGCGACAGAAAGCTATAGAATGAATTACAGACAAGTTAGTTAACATTAAAGGTGTGTCAGTTATCACTAGTAAAAATTAATGTCAATGTCTGAACAGAAACATAACATCTGCACAAAACAACAATCAGAAGGACTTCCATTTGTTTTGAAGATCTGTGTGTAATTCTGTGTGGTGCTGCTAGTGAAACTAAACACACATCACCTTTAAAAGACAGCAACAAGCACAGCAGAACACAAAACTACAACAATAAATGTTGCATTGTAACTGTTCAAAAATGAAAGGTGCTGAACTTTAAAATAAAACATAAACATCTACAAACAGAACAAGAATAAAAAATAAAGCATGAACGATACAATTCATTATGGATGAAACACAAACCCAATATGAGACAACAACAGTGTCCCGATTCCAGCAATCTGACTGCTGACAGCCAAACAAACAGAGATGAGTGTGAAAGCTGCCTCACATCTGAGCACGGCATGCTGTCATACTGAAACACAACTGAACACGCTCTTACACACAAACACTGCTGCAGATGACTTTCATGCCTATTGTGATATTGAAAGATACATTTCCCATAATATTTACAGTATATTGCAAAGCAATTTAAGGAATACTCCACAGCACATATCCAAACAAAGCGTGGTAACCCCCCCAAATAAAATATGTAACCTGCAAATTGTTTTATTACATTACCATCTTACTGTAAAACTCGTATATATTATAATACATGCGTAAAATGCTTATATCTATTATATATTAATGTAATATTATTACAATATGGTAATATATTAACTACCTTCGCATAAGTAATATGCAAAAGAAACACTGTCATAAAAAATGACCAACCAACAAATTACCAAAAAATGCAAATCAGGGCATTGAAATCTAGGGGAAATTTGCCATCGTTTTCCTGTATTCTAAAGCGTGATCTCATTAAGTTCTAATGTAATTTTATCATGTTATTAAAACACATCTGGAAATATGAAGAAAAATAAATGAAGCTGTTGTGATTTATCACGAGCTCGTTATGAAAATGCGTCATTATGTGATCATCTGTCTGGACTTCCGCACATGGGCCAGACTTCAGTCAAAGCAAACACAAATGAGCTCTTCACATCAGCTGTAACATCATCATCATCATCATCACATCTGTGTCGCGTGCTGATCATATATCGATCATTTCTACATTCATTAATAGATGGAACAGCTTACCAGCTTGTGATCGTAAGAAACGCCCCATAAATTAAACAAACATCGCTATTCACCCGTCTGCGTGTGAGCGTGTAAAAACGACCATTAAATCCTCATATTTCAGACAGATACTCACTTTAATCGGTTTAGCTGGTTTTGAATGACACGCCGCAGCTCACCGCGAGCTCGTGCAAGCAGAAAGGATCGAGCATGACCCGAGCGAACCATTATCTCACAGAGGCGGGGGGGTGCAAAACCCATATTTAACTACCACAGCTTACAGTGAAGCTTTAATGCTTCTTTTTTATGTGGAGTATTTGTGTACATTTAAACATACAAGCACAGACATTGTGCTGCAGTATTGCTCACGAAATCCACCACACATGGTATGTACACATGGTACATTCCTCACCCCTCCCCATGTGACGTCTGCCATTGACATCCCTTACAGAGCAATCGCTATAATTACAATAACACGATATTACTTTCACTGAAATAATCTCTACAAAAGTACTTTTAAAATCCTACTGTCCATTTGAACAGTGCAGTTTTGTCAACATTATAAATGCTTTTAGGTTAATTTAGCAGAGCTATTGGAGAGCTTACTGGAGCTAATAAATGACACATCGATTCTTCTGTACAAACATCTCTGACAGATGTGTTCATCATCATCTTCATCATCATCTTCATTACTGAAATCATTTTATATTCCTGCGACTGAAGAAAACACGCGAGTCTTGAACTTAAAAACCTTCAAAACATCTGAAGAAATGACTCATTGAAATCCATTCAAATCTATTCTGCATTTTGTTAATAATAATAATAATAATAATACATATTGAGTTAAATATTTTATAGGTAAAGATGTTTTACAGCTCTGAACCACTGATGCGTCACTCACAGCATCGGCCTGAGAATTTGATGTACAAATTTAAATATATAAATGATAATACATATATATCACCAGAAACTGAGAAAATACAGAGAGAAACCTGCAATACCAACCACAAGACAGCAGGAAGATCTGAGCTTTAAATGAACATGACAAGAGTTCAGACAGCAGTATATATATATAAACCTTTGTAAACAAAAACAGCTTCATCAGTCACTGAGAAACTACATCACTCATTTCCAGCACAGTTTTTCCATAGTGTTAAGACAGCCAATGGGAAGCGAGTATCTTCATTTCCTGGCGATGTCATAATTGGCCACAAACCAATCACATGTCTCCTTAATGGCTGAAAAAAGAAAAGTAGTTACAAACATGCTCTGGTATGTGCTCTAAATATGCTCTTGTTTTGTCATCTTCAGAGATGTTCATTGACACAAATATTATTATTATAGTAGTTATTCATTATTACAGTAACTGTAGTGTGTGTGTGTTTACCGGTTCTGAATGGTGTGAATCTGAAGTCTGGCAGGTATTTCAGCAGTTTGGCATTACTGGCGGTTTTTTTAAACTGACCATCTGCTTTACTGGTGTCATACTGAGGGTGAGAGGTCAAGGGTCAGACGTGCGTGTGTGCAGCACCTGTTGAGAGATACTGTATCTGTTACAGTTACTGCTCATCTCTACAGCAGCCTCACACACTTACAAACACACAAGAGCAGCCACAGTCTCAGCAGGAACTAACTGATCTGCTGTGACAGAGAACAACAGTTCTCACACTGTTATCCCAAAATATGACGTCATTTCCCACAATCGGGATTTGTGCATGGATTTATTAACTACATACGATCAGCT
Source organism: Ambastaia sidthimunki (assembly GCA_036877625.1). Lineage (NCBI taxonomy): Eukaryota > Metazoa > Chordata > Actinopteri > Cypriniformes > Botiidae > Ambastaia > Ambastaia sidthimunki. The sequence continues at coordinate 326 of JAZGTK010018883.1, read as the reverse complement.
CTTCAATCAACAGTCACTGTGTGTCTGTGTGAAAGGATACAATCACGTCATATTTGAACCCCAGAGCATCAACCACAGCTTCTGCAGCATCTTTGATGGACACCTCGTCTTCTTCTCCCACTGCAAGATCAGAGAGACAGAAGATGAAGAAGATGATCTCTGGATCTGCAGGTCTGTAAGCTTCACAAACGTCTGTCACCTGACAGTATGATGGGTTCCACCTCGTCATATTCCCTCAGAACCCAGAGGAACAGACGAGCCAGATCCAGAGAGTAGATGAACTGACGCAGGGGACGACCAGAACCCCAAACCTGCAGGGGCTTCCC
>JAZGTK010018882.1:0-11641 GCA_036877625.1 Ambastaia sidthimunki | reverse complement strand
CATCCATCCATCCATCCATCATCTATCCATCCATCATCTATCCATCGATCTATCTCTGCAGCTGTATCAGTCTGATTTAAAATGTTTTTATGTATTAATATCAAAGCATTAAGTTGTTATGAGGTTTGTTATCTTCTACTGTACTGCAGGAACTGTATGTGTATGTTTTTATAAGCATGTGTAAATGCATCTATCCCTCAGTCAGCTGTCCTCCAATACAACCCTTTCACTTTTCACACACTCTTTTTTCCTTTTTTTAAGAGAATAAATGCGAGTGGAGGAACATTTGGGAAAGCCTGAAGCTCACTTAACCTCCATTATGGGCTGTGCATGCGGCCCTGATATCTGCTGTACAGTGGGAGAGCCACGAGACCCGCTGGAATATGAGCACTCTCACTTTAATGGAGAGCCCTGCGGCTAAAGCACGAGCTCAGATGACCTTATCTTCTCATCTCATCTGGAGAAGATCCCACGAGGTCTTCAGTCAGAAAGCATCAAGAAATGAAGAAATAAATAATCATAGTGGTGAAGGATGAAAATGAGGCAGAAGACACAGAACACACTCGTCTTTATCTGTAAACATTTCTTCTCACTCCTGCTGAGATCAAAGACTCTCTGGATGCAACCTGACTGACGTCTCAAGCTCAAGTCAATAACTGAGAAAGTGTTTGATTAATATTCATTCACATCTCCTGTTTCATTCCATCACAATAACAATAAGACCCAACACACTGTTTCTTCTCTAATGTGAGAAAATGTGTTTGTGGAATGTGTTGGAGGTTTCCACATGATTTTTTTAGAGCCAGGATTCAAACTGATCGGAATGTGCTTCCCTCTTTCAGATGTAAAGGAGAAACAGTGAGCACAAAGGAAAGCGAATGCTAAGATGGTCTTGCGCTTTCTTACAAAGAATTGAATTTTTATCTCAAGTTAATATTAGGGTCTTAACAAATCTCATTTCACCAGCAGTACAGAATCCAGTGAAACTGATGTCAGGAGAAAATGACCTCTAGAGACTCAGGGCTGATGGGTTTAAAACAGAATAAAAGATTGACTGCAATATTGTGCTCACACAACACTTATGCAAGTGCATTTCCAAATGTGACTTATAAAAATATTAGTTTTAATCTGCACCTTGTGTGCTGTGAAAAGTGCTTTGGAACTAAGCATGAAAAAAGTCATCAAATATGTTGCTAAAACAAATGTACTGGTTTGTGCTTCATATGTACTAGTTATACCACTAAAACTGTCACAGTTTTTTTGACAACTCAAGCATGAATGGCCGCTCTCAAAACCATGATAAACCATCTGCTGTTCAGAGTTACTGCATCTGTGTTTGTTCCAGCAGTGGTAAAATTATAACTAGTGGTCGGCTCAGATGGGCTTTCCATCGAGAGAGGTCACTGGTGATGGGGGTCTGACTCACAGTTACTGTTTGAATTTCATCCCACAGGTATTCAGTGGTTTTCAGTTCTGGGCTTTCTGAGGCATTATTACAAAACCCAAACCTGCACCCCAACCAACACCTTTGAGATGGATTTTAAAAACTATATATAGAGAGAGAGAGAGAAAGAGTGAAAGAGAGAAAGGCAGAGAGACATGTTTCTGTAGCTCAACTGGTAGAGCTTTGTGTTAGCAACGCAAAAGTGGCTGATGATACAACACTGATAAAATGTTGCCTTCCATAAAAACATCTGCCAAATTCAGACAGACAGACACAGTAGACAGACAGACAGACAGATACATTAATACACAGACAAATATTTAAGAGAAATAACAAAATGGTTAAAGGTAACATGAGGTTAACCAGCTGCTACATAGAAACTCTACAATACTCACTATCTCTGACAAACACATTCTGAACACAATCACACTCAGAATGGACGTCCCACTCACTCCTGAGTGCTAGCGGCCCTATTAGCGTCATTAGCCACTAATATAAGATACATTATGTGGGAAAGATGGGCTGAGTTCAGCAGCCTCACCGTTTCTCTGAGTAAACAGTCAGAGTCCATTAACAAGTGTTCAAAGTGCATTAAGAAATGACGTTTGTAATCGTAACAGCAGAGGAAAATGTTCGTGTCAGCGTCTTGTAGCTGCTCTCCTCCCACAGGACCGTTCCTAAATGCACTCAAACGCAAGCAAAGAAAAGGCAAATAATCTCTTAACTGTCTTCCTTTCTGATGTTGACGGTCTAAAAGCTGTCAAGAGAGTCTCAGACAAAACAGCATCAGAAGTTCAGATGAGTTCTGCAGAAGCAACTGCTTTTTATTTATTTGTGATCAGGTTGAAAGCTCTCGCTGTTAATAGCACAAAGAATCAACAACTAAACAACACCCTGATAATAACAGTCACATTAATTATAGATTGTTTGTGCATTCAGGCATATCAATATAAGCACAACCCCTACAAACTAATATCTGACAGATGTCCCCACAACGGTATAAAAACAAAAGAACACACGCACACACACACACACACAGGGACTCAAGAAAGCAGCATTAAACTCCATAATTATGCTCCACTAATTCCAAGCAGACATCTATAGCTCTTAATATACAGTCACAGCAGGAAGTTGCTTTTATTAGCATATTAAACAAGCTGACGACTCATTAATGTAAATTTGGTCACAGTCACCTTGAATTTATGATAAGGTGAAACACTGGACACCAGCTAGAACAACAACCGTGTGCGTGTGTGTGTGTGTGTGTGTAACTTTCCCCCCGGCTACACTTCATGTGTCTGCCAGCTCTACTGTACTGAAGTTTTCTCACTCAGCGAGCATCTAAAAAAAAGTTGTGAAGCGACTCTTCTGATGGAAGAGGTTTTAAAAAGCTAAACTTAAAGGAGCGGAAACACACACACACATTTTGTACACTGACACCTTGAAGGGTTGCACAAGCTTGACATACCCGAGTCTGTTTCAGAGGTGTGGCGGACTCAGTTGCCATGGATACAGAGAGCCCACTGCGCCGTGTTAAATGAATACACGTAACTGTTTTTATATTGCACTAAATCTCACACACACTCAGAGATTATCTTTCAGGTTCTTAATCTCACACACATGCTGACATATGTGGTTTATAAGGACTCTCCATAATGGTTTTTATACTACACAAACTGTATATTCTGACCCCTAACCCACCCCTAAACCTAACCTTCACAGAAAACTTTTGGCATTCACCTCTCCGCCCCACACACACACACACACATTGCTCACAGTATGCCAGTGTTGAGAAAGCAGCTGTATTTCAGACACACAATCTCTGTTAGAATCAGTGCAGATCTGTTTTAACCCCATTAAAAACAAGCTGATAACCCATCAACCACTTTCCTTCACAGTGGACTTAAACACTATGAGCACTAAAAAACAATTAGTTTTTCCCGCTGTAGTTTTCTTCTCAGTGCTTTTGTAAAAGCTTTTTTGCTGTTACTTTGAGATGTTGTTGCAAATGGAAGTTGTAATGCCATAGTTTGGCGAGGCAGGAGTGCGCTGTGAATTTGCAAATGAATTTGTGCAGATGACTTAACACGTGAAGAGAAAATGGAGTTTAAAAAGAAGAAAGGAGGAGAAAAATCTGGTGAAACATGTAAAAAGGGACACGCAGTGGTGATTAGAGAACATGCAGGTGGAAACTGAACATGGCAGCTGCTGGTCAGGTGATGTTCAGAACAAATGTGTGTTTACACTCGAGACAGAACTGGAAGTTAAATAACTTCTGACAAACTCAAACAGCAAGTCACTCAATAAAGAACAAACACAACTGTCCATATATACTCAGCAAATGAAATCAGCTCTCCAGAGGTATTTATTATACATTATATATGCTGTGGAGGCACAAGAGTTTGAGACAAGTGAATATATTCCTTTTTTTGCATTTTGTTTTAATACAACTGAAATGATATTTTTTCTATTTCATGATGTTAGCTTTTAATTATATTATCAGCCTAACATGAGTGAAAGTTAAATATGATTTTCAGAATGTATTATTTGTAAATCCTTATTTGCTTTATTGCCAGCATGCAAAACGTGTGTCAGACTGATGAGTCATGTTATCCCAGCATGAGGTGTGAAAGATATAAAGAGCCTCGTGTCTCAATGCAAACCAGAAATCTAACCAGCCATCAACACAGCCAATGTCACAAATGAACTCATTTAGTGCAAATGTGACATGATTATTATGCTATTATATTTATAAACTAACTGTTTATTTACAGGTTTAAATGTAGTATCAGAGTTTTAGAGCCCTCGTTTCAAGAAGACTCAGAGAACCTGCGTTACCAGATGTTTGTGTATGTTACACGATCTCTGTCACTGTGTGCTGATGTCAAACGTTTTTATGATGTTCTGTGAACGTATCTGTAATGTATCTGTAAGGGCTGCAAGGTTATGGTGTGATGATCACATGTTAGTGGAGCAGGGGGTCCGGAAAGCATCAGGACGCATTAGCGTGCAGTGTGTGAAGTGTTTGACTTCATTCTGCCTCTCAAAGTGGTCTGAGGGAACGGATCACAAAACAGTTTGGACCTCAGGTTCATATTTAATGCTGACAGTTTGGACTGGATCACCTACGATAGATGTTATACCTCGACTCTAAGCAGAAGATTTTCAACAACATCACAGCTATCTGAAAACAACACATCAAGGTTGGTGGAAATTATATTGAAAAATCAAATAGATGTAACGATCATTTATTAAAGCAAAGCAATGCGGACAGAAGTTTGTGTCATTCAAGATAACGACATGAAATTCTGTTTCATTACTGAAAATTCCTCATTTCAATGACACACAAAACAGTTTCCTTCAGAAGCTGAAGTTCCAGCTTTAACCTTGCAGCTTACAAGAAATTTAGTCTGTACGTGGTGGGCGTGCTTCTGTTCCACTGAATCTGAAGCGAATCTGAAGCGTGCACACACACACACACACACACACTTTAGTTCCTCCACTTTAGCTGCAACTCAGCACGCTGAAGGAATGCCTCGAGGGGCCGAAACGTTTCACCACACTGAAGCTAAACACCACCTCAGAAGAGCAGAGCGACAAAAAGCTACACTGACAGCCATAAAGCCCTATCAAATGCATTTCACACACACACAGAACACGTCAAATGCATAATGCGGTCACACACGCATGCACGCTGCAATGAGCGCATGTACAGTAGTCATATAGAGTATAGCATGGACACACACACACTAGTCAGGAGCCATCTGGAGCTCTCAGCTGCCGTGAAAGAGACATACACTTTCTCTCCTCTTGACTCACTTTTTTCTCGCTTCCATCTGCCATGTTCTTCCTCCTTCATTTGCCACTTTCCTCATCAATAAAACACACACACACACACACACTTTAGGTTGCTATGCTTTGTAGAGGCTTTCTGTACGCATGACTTTTATACTGTACAAACTGTATATTCAAACCCCCCATACAATGTAGATGTGTGACCTTTATCATCCTTGTGGGGACATTTGGTCTCCACATGAGCCTTTGAAATAGTGAGGACCACCTTAAAGTCTGTACAAGTCAGTTTTTAACATGTTTCATTTAAAGATTATCAAAACGTTTGTCCTTCATAACTAAATGTGTACAGCACACACACTTTCATAGTTACTACATGAAGACATACCCTGAACTTCTACTGTTTCAATAGAAAGATAATTACAGCGTTACATCTAATTATAGCTTTTAATTAAAGCTAATTATAAATAAATTAATCCTCCCCTAAAACTAAACTTTTGCATTACTACAATATAAAAAACTGCATTTGTTTTTAATTGTTAATTGATTTTCCAATTCAGGACATCCCTGAATGGGGATTTATCCAAATTTTCAAATTTTTGGGAACAAAAGTTTTGCCATTCACACGCACACACAGACGCACACACAGACACACACACACACACAGACACACACACACACAGACACACAGACACAGACACACAGACACACACAGAAACACATACACGACTCAGAGTTAAAACACTCTGGCAGACAGTGCTGTGTTTAAATGTGTTTAAAGTCAAGTTTCAGACATATTTATTCAGTCTTTTTCAGCACAATTCATACAGAGCCACATTCACACAAACCAGACGGTAAATACTCTCCTTACTCTCTGAAAACTAAATGCACTCTGGGTTTTTTATCCAACACACACAGCACACATCACAAAGTCAACATCACTGCGGCCTACACACACAAACAGACGCACACGCACGCACAAACAAAACACACACGCACAGCAATGCACACATCTGAATGTATCGCACTTTTAAACTTAGTGTGAGATTAAAGCTTTTGAATAGAACAGGAAATCAAGTGTCTAAACCACAACCACACACACACCTTTGTTTCACTGTAGCCGGTACACATGTTGGAGATGCTACACAACCGCACACACAATCAACACATGTAAATCTGCACAGAGCATCTCACAGCCGTGAGACTCGATATCCAATTCACCATCAACAAATGCTAAACAAGCATCTAATGAAATATTCATCTCTGCTATTAAATATGAAGAGAACACCCAAACCATACAGTACCTCAAAGACAAAGTGTGATTATAAAACAGCTTTAGAAGAGACGCTTTCAATTATAACTAATGAGCAATTACTTTTGTGCAGTACTGTGGCAATATACTGGCCACGATTCCTGCCGTGTTATATAAGCAGAATGAGCTACAGTGTGTGTGTGCAATGTGTCTGCAGAACGACTGCAGCTTCACTGAAGTCTGCTGGAGTTATTATTGAGTTTTTCGTGTGTTTGCGTGTTTGTGTGTGTAGTTTCATGCTGTGATGCTAAAGTCATGGGGAGAAACTCAGTGGGTCTTACAGATGGCACAAAAAACGCTGTAGGCCTTATCTCTCTCTCACACACACACACACACACATTAGGTCTCTGTTCTTTGTGGGGACTTTCATACAATGACTTTCATATGGTACAACTTATATATTTTGTCCTCTAACCCTCACTCAACCCCTAAACCTCAAAGAAACTGTTTTCATTTTTACATTTCCAAAAAGCATCATTTAGTATGTTTAATACTCAGTTAAACATACTACCTTTAAAAAAACAACACAAACAGTAAACGTTTACATGCAGTGGTTTGCTTACACAAATAAGAATACTGGTCCAATTGAATGTTTAGAACACTATATAACTGTAGGTGGATGTATAGTCACGTATAGACACACAGTCACACATGATGAATTCAACACTTAGTCATTCTTCACACATTAAACTGCTGAACGAGTCTGAGCTCTTGGCTTAGTGGAAACACGTGTATTGGCATGAAGTTTCAGAGTATTTCTGCAAAACAGTGATTAAAAAAGAGCAAAATGCAGAAAGTAGAAAACAAACGCACCAAAAATAAAGTGAAGACACCAACTCGACTATATCAAAACAAAGTGATTTAATTTACAAGAAATATCACGTGGAATCGCCCGAGTTAGTTAGTTAGAAAGTATTTCTGTGTTACAACGAGTGAATCTCATCGGTAATGTGCTGCAAAAAATCACTTTAAGGTTCACGTTCAATCAGCAGAAGATATTGTGGAAATGAATCATCTGCAGGATTCACTCAACTGAAATTACAATAACCCTGTTTAGCTTTAACACACAATGAGGTCAAATCTGCTCGAAACGAACCCACAAATTTCAAGGGACAGAGCAACCAAAAATAAAACTCATCCTTTACTCATAAACATACAGACTTCTTTTCATGGAAGTAAAGATCACTGTATGCTTTATAGAAAACAGAAACGTGAGGATTATGTTAATCATCTGTCCCTCTGCAGCAGACAAAACTAATATTGCTCACGATTGTGTTTCTAGACTAAATCCTTCACAGTTCTTCAAAGAAACATCAGATGACGTTTGCAGTCAAATCACAGGATGAAGACAAACGATCCATTTCCCAGTTTACTTTGCTCTGATGCTCATGTTTCCTAATGGGAAATTCAGCTCTTCTCTGATTTGAGTCTCCCTCACAGACTCTTCAATTAAACCAAAACATCCTTTGACGGACTTCATTCAACACACGACACGCCACTCAGTCAATTATAATTCTATGCACATAATTGCATATTCTCAAGACTTATGTCAGCACTCCGCTTGCTTTGCAGTTATCAATCATGCAGTGAGTGGCAGAGTGCATTGTGGGTAATGTGCCGATCAGCAGTGGACGTCTGAGACAAGAGGGCAAATGTTTTTTGTTTTGGTTCATTGTAAATTCATGTTTCAGCTCTATTTGAGCACCACTGTTTATATTATGTTATCAATGAACAGCCAATACCACATTTTTCTACATTCATACCAACATAATTTAGTTTATATTAGCATAATTTACTCCCAACAAAGTGTTTACTAAAAACTTGCTTGTGTTTCTCAGTTCCATTTGTGGTGACGTTCAAATTGTCGAGTTGTTTACTTTTTAATTACACACTTGCTTCCACCATTTTGTCCCATTCGAGCTGATTGGTGGGGAACATTGACCTGTCGAGAACATTTTTGGAAATTTGTTTCATGTTTGTCCTGCCAATAATTTTCCATCCACATTCGTGTTAGACATTCTCTCCTGCTCTCCTGTCCTCTTATTCCAGCACATCTGTGGTTTTGACTGATTTTTATTAGTGTGTAACGTGCCGTGTCGACTTGTCGGATGCCCACGTTTCACCGTGATGTCACTAATCAGATCTGTGTCCATGAATTCAACAGATGACAGAATGAAACACCCCTCTTTCTGTTCTTGTGTGTAATTGCTGTTATCTTTGAGATGTTGGGGTGGTCTGTGGAATAAATTGCTTGTGTGAGAGCTTTTAATAAAATGCAGCTTTTGATTATTGAATAATTCTATTCTGTTCAGCGTGTGGAGAATGGCTGAACCCAGCTGCTGCTTTTCTGGGTCTCTTTGAAAGCATGTTGACGTGTCTTCACGTGTCATCAGCATTAGTTCAGGTGAACGGCGGGACCGTGCGTCCATCACGCTAACCGGAGGGGACGCGAGCGGGCGGCGAGGGGCTCAGCATGAGCTCTTGTGTGTATGACAACAGCAGGTACCAGAAAACATCAGGAATAAAAATGAAAACAAATAAATAAGAGAGAACATGAAATGCGCTTTGTGTACATGCTGTTCAGAGAGCGATTCACTGCTTCAATCCATCTGACAATAGAATCTTCTGTGTCACCGTGATCTGATTCACAACAGAGAGAGTGTCAACACAAGACTGAGAGAGAGAGAGAGAGAGAGAGAGAGAGAGAGAGAGAGAGAGAGAGGCCTCATTAAAGCACCATATCTGATTGTATAAGACTTACAGGAGATGGAGATAAAAGCAGAAAAAATATGTGAGGAGGTATTAGTGGCCTTCAGAAACCAAGATATGACATCAAGAAAAGCAGACATCAAGAAAATGAAAAGAAAAAAGTAAAAAGCAGAAAAAAGCTGGAGAGAAGAAGAAAGAGGGGGAGACTTTACAAAACAACAGCCGCACTTTCTGCACAAAACCCTGCATCACATTCAGCTGCATGTGTATCAATAAAAGCTGGAGAGAGAGAGAGAGAGAGCTCTATATGTTATAGAAATATACAAACTGAAAGAATCACAACTTTAACTAATTCAAATATCAGTGACTTTATCAGTTTTCCTGAATTTTTTAATCCTTTAACACAGTTTAGATATTCTGTGAAAATCAATAACCCTGATTCTGTGCAGTTTCTGCTGCTTAACACTCGTGTTGAGACTCATGTGATGAAAGACCTTTAAATATGGAAACATCGAGCACAGGAGGAAATAAAGCCATCAGAATCCTGTTTCTGTTTCTTTATATGAAGGAAAGACGTTGATTACAGCTGAGAAACGCTGGAGGAACGCTAGAGCAAATTAATAACAGCTGAAAGTCCTCATCAGCTCCTCAGATGAAATAAAAAGATATTAATAGAATGATGCTGAAGAGAGCATGAACACAGCTGAAGATCTGAGGCAGCAGGTCATGTCTCCAACTTCTCAACATACACAGACTCATAATCAGACTTATGTTCTCCTTCAGGAAACTGCTGTATGGCTGTAGACCCAAGTCTGTTTGTATTGTTCCTTAAAAAGATTGTTAATATTTAACAGAGAAGGAAGTCGATAAAAGCTGAAATTAATTATGAACGGTGCCTGATTTAATCAAATTACTAAATTCGGTCCCCCAAAAGTGACATTGTTTGAGAGCGCTCATAAAATCACTCACGCTTGGTGCTTATTCAACCCCTCTATCCAATTTCTCATTGCTATTGTTAAAGTGATGAGATAAGGAGAAAAAGTGTGTGAAAAATGAGGTGCATCATTTCAACATTCTGGGAGAATTAGAGATGCGGCGTGTGTCGGAGTCGAGGCTGCGTGCAGGAATTCTGCGGGAGGGGGGAAGCAACGGATTAAACATTGAATGATCCACACACAGTGCCTGCAGCCACACACACACACACACACACACACACACACACAGCATCAAAATCATTTCAGTCTCACAAAGCTATTCTTAGTACTGAGACTAACCTCACTTTCCCAGTAAAACCAGAGGGTATGAAATATCCCTTCTAAATGTTGCCAATCCAATCAACAAACATTCCAATCAAAAACATTCTCATAGGAATGTTAGTACAACATTTTAGTAATGTTATATCATATCAAAAACTTTATTCATAACTTGGTAGTGGAAGGTTTTAAAAATGTAAATGTTTATATGTTTGAATAACAACCAAACAATGACATTAATACAATGTCTAAAAAACGTAACATTTTGAACAGACTTGAACGTCTGACTGCACACACACATGTATGCGCACACACACACACACACACGTCTAATCTTTTCAAGTTCCTCTGAGTGACACAAACCAACAAAGACATTTAAAAGATCCACCTGGTGTTCGTGACACAGGTATGCCATAAAAACACTGTCTGAACATCATAATTAGCTGATAATTAGCAGAAATAATTATCCAGGCAGAAATTCAAAACAGCCCAAATGCAGCCACCTGCATGCATACATATCCACCATCCTGAACACACACACACACACACACACACACACACTGTAGGTATGTGACACGCTCATATGTATGTAAGACACACTTTAGACAGTTACCGTAGAAGTAAAGGAGTTTTGTGTATTGCTTTTATAATTGATGCAGTTGTGTGTTTGTGTTATAGAAGATGCAGCAGAACTGCAGCAACACAACATGCTGATGTGCATTTAACACCAGCTGCAGAATGCATTTACTGCACAGTGTACAGTTTTACAATTAACTGATGAACAGATAAAATCACCTGATTTTACGATGAACAACTGCTGTCATGATCCGTATGAAAATATAAAACAACTACTTTTGAAGAAAATTGTGAGTTTTTCTAATTAAAAGAGTTTTTCTAATTTTTTTAAATATAAAAAGAATGTGAAAGGATTTATTTTAGGTTCAGTGGCATCGCAGTGCTGAGTGGAAAACAGACGCTTTTGTGCCGAAGTGTTGAATTCATCCCCACACTGAAAGAAACTGGGACACGCCGGCCACAAATTCTGATAGTCTTCAGTGTTCTCAGAAAGTGTCCAGCTCAGGTACTGTTCTCTCATAGAGTGACAGACAGAAGAGAGAGAGAGAGACAGAG
>JAZGTK010018881.1:0-11641 GCA_036877625.1 Ambastaia sidthimunki | reverse complement strand
TTATGTCCCATCTTCAGAATTTTTGAAGTTGTTCTCATACAAAGTTTGCATATGCTATCTGCTTTTTGGGTCACTGTACCATTTAAGCCCACCTTGAAAAAAAGTGAAAATGCATCAGAAAACATTTAGTTCATACAATTACATTTTTTAATACTCCAGCCGCGTTGTGCATATCTTGACTACTGATTTGACCTTGTGATTTGCTCGCTATGCCAACTAGCAAAACTCATCTTTCTAAATGAAACCAAATAGATCAAATTAACTAAGAACAACTTCATAATGCACAAAAAAACAAATCATTAATCTCTCAAATTAAATAATATGGATGTACTTCGCAAATTAATGGTTGTAAATAGTTGTAAGATGATTTTTTCTGAGGGGTCCCAAAACAACAAAGTTTTGAGGTGACTTAAAGTGAGCCCCCTTGAGACAGCATGAATATGATTGGGCTTAACTCAACAATTAAAAATGTGATTGGTGTTCAACAAATACTGACATGTTAGTAAGAAGTTGTCTGATTTTATAAAATAATAAGTAACACAAGACAAGATCCTCTTTTTTATATTTGAAGTCAAAGTTGCAAGTGGGCTTAAATGGTGCCTGGGCTTAATGGGTACACTTACCATATGTTATACAGTTCTGTTAAGGTGATTTACAGTAGATGTAATGGGCTCAGTGACTTTGTTCAGTTTGCTTCACCTAATGGCTTTGTTCTTGCTTAACTGACCCTCTGCATTTGTTGAGATGGTTGCTTCTATCCACGGCTGCCTTGCAGTTCCAAACAATAAGCTCCCATCAAGACAGGCCATATGATAAAAAATTAAGCCAGAGAGCTGTTTGTCATTCTACCAAGCCAACGATCCCCATACTACCTTTGCAAAACACAAATATGTTCTTTTACCAGCGAACTAGGGCACATTCACAAGAAATGTGTCTTTGTTTTCCTTTCCTACAGACCTAAGTAATTAACCCCCCTGTGCCCTTCTGCCTGTCTATTTATTTTCATTATGGTAGTTTGTAGTAGAAAAACTGGAAGAGAGCAAAAAGCCTGGTCAACCAGCTTGGTCTCACCCCACTCTGACATGTCAGGCATCAGACAATTCTTAAATAGGTATGAATACCAAAAATTCCTTGCAGACCTAACGGTTGTCAAACCATAGTTTCTAAGTCTAGTATGCGCTTCTATAAAAGGAAGCAGAAACCATTTCAGATGCAAGATGGTGTCAATACATTTGTAGTGGAGGGAAAACTATCAAATATAGCCGAATTTTTATGATTTTGGTAGAACTTTAAAAGATGAAACGTAAGACATGGAGACGTAAATCATTGCCAATGTTCAAAAGACACAAATGTTTGTAATCTTTATTTCCCTGGTGACAGCTGTTTTTGTTGGCCCCAAAAGTCAGTTGTACTTGGGTAACTCCAGCAGGCATTTTTCTACATAAACAACTTTCATTAGGAAAAGACTTTGTCTATTGTGTCAGTTTTCATGCTTTTGGTTGTGCACACACTGTATGCATTTTTCAGTCTGTGTGTATTTTTGTGATTGTGGTGGGGTCTCTCTGCTTTACACCAGCCCCTTTCTCAACTATACACAATGTAGATGAAACATAACTAACTGGAGGAACCAACCATCATGTTGTGTAAATAATATGAATTTTCAGCAGCAGTGTTGCTGAATACATAGAGCAATGAATTCCTCTCAGTTCGTTGACCACTTTTTAACTGGTTCCTCACAATTTAGGGTCAGCACGTTTCATCATCTAGTTTCTCATGACCTCACATCTGCCATGTCAAATGTACGAGACAAATTTTGTTTCCAAAAACTTTCCAAAAAAAGGTCAGGATATGTTCACGAGACACACGGCCCATTAAAGTCTGGCAGATTGGAAATAGAGAGTGAAATGGGTTGTCGCCTTTCAGTGACCCCTAACTTTAACCATCCAGGAAATAGCAATCAATCCAGTGGTATTAAGATTCAGTAGTGTTGATGTTCATCAGGATCCGCTGTGAGATTTCCTTTAGAATTTACAAAGGATAAAATTAAGTAAAATTACCCCATAATCTTTATAAACTGTTAATGTGAATTTCTTAAGCCTTTTTACCAAAAAGTGCTAAAACATGCCATGCTATTACCATGTTTTTTGGACAAGCACCATGGAATTACAATCAGATATTAATTTATTATTTATTAATATTAAAAATATTGCTTTCGATTTCGAATTTAAACCAAATAGCACAGAACTTGTTTATTATTGAGAAACTCTACAGCATAAACTATGCTTTGTTTTTACCATCACAGAATTATAAGATGACCATGAAATTGATTATTAGCCAATAGCCTAATTGGTTAAAAATATAGCAAAGCTAATCTATCATTTATTAATCATAACCATTACTAGTAAGGAATATGATCTCTGAGGTTACTTGTAAGGATTTATTTGTGTCTAAATATCTAAACATTGAAGCTCACGCCACATCCTTAAAAAGGAGTCTATTAGATTAGCTGTGTTGTCCTGCTAATTTTTTTTCTGAAGAAATGGATGTATTTTAAGGCTTTTGGAAACCCTCCCCCTGTGCGTAGAGGGGTCTTTGCACTGTCTCACACTGCTCTGTTTATTTGTTTGATTGTGGGAAAATTCCTACTCTGTCCGTGAGAGAAACTACCCTCTCACAGACTTTCCCAGGGGCTGCATATGCAAAGCCATAGGTCCAGTCTCTCCTAAAAGCTCCTCTGGATGGTGGGGTATTCCTAAATTTAATGCCTTGGGCTCCATCCATACAACCCCTTTAGCTCCTTCAGCAAATTGTTAAACCTGTCTTGCTTAAAGCTTAGAGAAAAAGGACAGATAGGCTTATGCCAGAGATGAGGTAAAGGCCCCTGGCTTTTCAGTGGCACACTGTCACAGGCTTCTGGAAAGTCAGTGTGGTTGTTTATGCAGTTTAGAACATTTTGGGAACATTGGTTTACTTTGGCCCTCTACTTCATCTCAGAAGGTTTGGAAGGGAAGGTTAGTCAATGTAACAGATTTTGACATGGCCTAAAATTCAGCTTGGGATTGTGGGAATTGCACACAGTTTTATTCATTCCAGAATGTTCTGTGATCATAATGTGAGAGCAAACATGTATTCATCAAAATATGTGGAATAAGCAAATTAATCCACAGATTTAAACAAGTCAACTCTATTATCACCACCCTATAGAGCCTGTGTATTAATGGCATCATGCTTAGTCTTAATATGTTTTGTCATACATCTTTATTATACTTCACCCTTTCTGTCGACTTTTGACTAATCCACAAACATAAGCATTAAAGTCTTCTGCTTATTATCTTGTGTATTTATAATTTTTAGCATTGTGTACTTTTATTGTTAGCTTTTACAACAAATTGTTTGTGATGTTACCTCACTTATGTGTTTATAACTTGTGTTGAGTTTAGTTGTTTTGGATAAAAACAACTGTTTATATATTATCTCAATACACATTGTATCATATGATGTAGCCTGTGCTGAAGTTAAAAACAACACTGCATCTAATGTTCCTTAATTTGTTTATGTCTTCAGTGCACCTTCACATTTTAAATTGACTAAACTATGGTAAGCTTGAAAACTATGGTTATATTCAAACTCTGGTAAGCTATGACTGTAAGGTTGACTAACTGCTAAGCAGTTAATCTTCTAACAACAGTACAACAGTATGAATTTAAATCAGCATTTGTCAAAGTGGAGTTTATTGTAATTTCAGCCATATACAAGTACATAGTGAAACGAAACAACATTTCTCCAGGACCAAGGTGCTACATAGGACAACACAGAACTAGAATGGACAATTTTACATAATTTATATACATAAAGTGCAAACAGACAGCACAAGACAGTACAGTCATGATGACCCGAATGCTTCGGTACTGTTTACCAGATGGCAGAGGGGTAAAAAGTGTGTGTGAGCGGTGCGTGGGGTCATGCACAATGCTGGTGGCTTTGGGGTTGGGAGATGTGCTTTCCTCAGCCTTCACAGAAAGTGCGCTGATGGGCTTTCTTTGTTATGGAACTTGTGTCAAACGCCAAGAAACTTTGGCACATAGATCATACTGGCCGGTCGCTGGGTATGGATTAAATCTTGGGAGATGGGCATGTTGGTGGCCTCTGTAGTGCCCCCTTTAGATTAAAGTGATCGGGTTTACCCATGGTTACCAAACTTGGTACAGGTATTATTTTCATAAAGCCGGACAGCTTTTAATATCACATGAATTAGCCCCGCCCAACAGAAAGTCTGTCATTTTGGATTGTAAGAATTGGCTGTTCATGTTTTTTGTTGATCTATATTAAAAGTGAACTATATATTGTAATGGTTAACTTATATAATGGTTAACTTGCTCGTTTGGAATGACAATACTATGGATATCATTTAGATGCTTAGATTGTTAGTTTTTTTTTTTTGTTATCATTGTAGTTTGTGTTGACTGTTTTATTAGAGTCAAAACAAATCTGAACATTTGGTTCTGCTTACTGAAGATTTGTTGAGGTTTAATATTAAAGCAGTCACTCAAATGGATTGACACATTCTTTAGTGGCAAAGGTCTGCCTAACAAAGAATAGTAACAAATTCTGAACAACAAAGAATATTGCTTTCATTTCTGTACAAGGAAAGACATTTCTAGTCAAGTAAACTTAACAACTGTACATTGTAGTACGTAGGTGGGTAGACATGACATTTCAAATGAACTGCTGAATGAAGAGAATGAATTTGTGCTGGGTTTTATAGACATTCCCACCTTAAAGAGAAGTGCTCAGTTGACTTCATTAACCATGAACAGTTAATTAAATTGTGCAAAACACAAAAAAGTTGCGTTAGATATACATAGATATATAACATAGATATACTTTATTACGAAAACAATTATCTGAACGCTATTCTTAACTTTTGTGTGACCACTTACAAGCCTGCAGTAGTTGGGTAAATGGCTGGTCTGATGAAGCCAGTGCTTCTCTCACTGCTGTTTGCTTTCCTTCAGGATGAATAAACATGGAACAGATCTGTTATTTGCACTTCCAGGAAGATGGAGGTAAACAAGGGCATGGGGCCAGGAATTGGACAACTGGTCTACTAACATGTGTCTTAGCAAAGGATTGTTTGGAAGTGTAAGGCAAAAACATGCTGTCAGTACTTGCAAGGCACCAGAGAGAGAGAGAGAACAAGCAATTGCATGCTTGTGTGTTCTTGCTTAATTGACAAATGAAACACAGGGTTGTTGGCTATTTTCTTCCATTGTCAGATAACTGTAAATGTGAGGCTTGTTGTCCTGTGTTGAAACAAATCTGTTTATAGAAAAGCTGAGTTTTAGAGTGCAATGCTGGCTTAAGAGTTTGACCCACAGCTGGACATTGTTATGCCAACATTTTCATTGTCATATATAATTTATGTTGCATTGCAAAATGCATTGCAAAATGCAACAGCCATTGCAAAATTCTGTATTGTTCTATACAGCCCTTTTTGTTTATTAGAGTCTTGGAGCTCAAATTTAAGTCAAGTTTATGAATTTGACAACTGATTATTGTAAAAAGTACCTACACTGGGATGTAAAATACTGCCCACCCTTAGTCTTGCCCCGGAGCCCACCCCTGTGTTTTATTGAGAGATTATTGCCAAGGTCAGTTCATTCCCTTTCCTGCATTGTCTGGTTATTGGTATAACCACATGCATCTCTGCATAGATTAAATACAGAGTTTTATAGTCCATAAGGTACAGACCTAAGGATTTAGGTCTCTAATGCAGAGTACCAGTTACACCAGTTAGTGAAATAAATGAAAGTATTAAAGATAGTCAAAACATTGGTCCTAAAATATTGACCCAGAAACTTCAATTAGTTTTCAGGCATATTTAATTAAATTTAAAGGATTTAATGCTAATTAAATAGAATACTCTAAGTTCTTTTATCACATTTCAAACTGTTCAGCAGAATTCTGCACATTTTTCCTAACGTTCAGTGCAGAAATAGCGTGAATAGCTCATTAAGAGAGAGATGGAGAGAGTAAGAAGAGAGCTCTATGCATGTCATGCCTATTTGACATGCCATAATTCAAACACAGTGTATGTGTTCTCTTATAACAGAGATTTACAATGGCATTTGGACAGGATAATCCCGGCCCTTTTGACCACACCATTCTTCACCTTTGGCTTCCTGTCTATCCACCTCAGTCTGTTGGAAAAGGAAATTGAACTGATGCCTTGAACTGGAGACAACTCTACTGTATCCTGGCAGGTGGAGCCTTTGTGTTGGAGACCAGGTCTCACTCTGATTCTGATGACTATATGATTATGTATTAGCTTCAGACTGCAAATCCATAGACCACCTGCAGACCACCTGATGCGTACTGCACACAATAACCATGTTTCCACTGTCAGGGGTAAGCTAGTATGTGCCAGGGGGTTGTTGAGGTCCTATTCTTACTTCTGAGGCACTTTTGGTCTTCCAATTACTCTTAAATGCCAACTGCGGAATGAGAAAAGATTGATGTCAAAGGTGGAGTTTAGCTGTCGCTGAGTCACATGAGCCTTTGTGTGTCAATGAGGCTGAATTCACACAGAAGCTGTGATCTGTACATCAACAGCACATTTATTTTATTGAGCATATTAACAGATGACAGCCTATTTTGGCAAGATTCTGTGTGTAGCTTCCCAAAAGTGTCTGTAGTATTCCTTACATGGGGCACCAGTTATGTAGTATGCCACAGACAAGACACCATAGGTGTATGTTTTTGTGAGATTCTGGCCCATTTGTAGAGCCTCATGCTAAAGTATCAACACAAGGGAGATAATTATAATAAAAGTGCATAGGATGGAAAATGGAAGTGACTGTTATTTAAAAGGTGAAGACCTTGTCACAAATCAAACATATAACTTGAAGATAATTTGTTATATTTGATAATCAGTTATGCAGTATCAAAGGCAACTAGAGGCAACTTAAAGATAAACCGTCTGACAATATTGACAAAATATTGACAATAACTGTTTGATGATTATGAATGATATACTATCAGTGCATTTGCACTTGAAGATCTAATGCACACACATTTGTTTTTCTGTCCAGTCTGTTTATAGTCACTTAAAGAATAAAAATAAAAATAATTTTACAGGGGAGGAACAGGTTTCATATTTTGGAACACCTACTGAGGGCTTTTCCTGTTTCTTTCTGCTCAGCTTTGGCAGCCATTTCTTTTCTCTTCCATCAAAATCCAGCAAGATCAGAAATTCAGCACTCACTCTCTTTACCAAAACACTCAGACTGGACATCAGCATGTGATCCACATTGATGATTCCATGTTATATTTGTTGTGATGGACCGAAGTTTGACTTGTTTTACTGACACTAGATCTTGTTCCTGTTTGGTTTATAGCTTTATAGTTTTTGTGCCAGAATTTGTTTATTTGTTCTCTTTTTTCTGAGTACGAATTCAAACATGAATTGCAGCAAATAACCAATTTCTCTTCAGATGGAAGGAACATTTAGTTTCTTTATGTGTTTCTTTATGTGTACATATCTTAACCTGGCCATGCTTTTAAACAACCTCTGATAGGAACAGTGTGCATTGGCGTGATTGAGCTAGGTTTACATTTGTGAGAATGACCAGGATTTTTGCATTCTTTCCTCAAATCTTTTAGACCATTGTGAAGCACTGATCAATTCTTTGCCATAGCATTTTCTTGTTTGTTGATTGTTTAAAATGACATGCAGGCCAAGTGTGGTAGCCCATATTAGGAATTTGAATTTAACCAATCCATGTTATGACCATACACCCCAGGAGCCCTGGGAGATAACATGCTTGCTAAGCAGTTGTTTCCTGCAGGCATTGGGAATTGAAACAGTGACATTTGCGTTATAAGTCTACAACCTCTCTGTAGAATGTTAGAAGATATTTTTCCAAGTTACTAGTATAGACAAACCATACACAGCATTGTGCATTTTTTGCCAACTTCTGTCCACAAAATGTTTTACCAAATTTCAGACATGCTACCCTTGTTTAGTGTTTCTCTGACAAAGGGCTTATAAACAAAACTTTGCAGTTTGATAAAGTTGTCTGGAAGTCTTTGCTGTTAAGCTGATAAACAGCTTTCTGACCCGGAACAAGACTTCAGTGAAGAGCAATCTGGAGAAATCATTGAAGAATCAATGAAGAACCATTATTATACCATTATTTGTATAGTTGTAGTGTCTGTCCTTTGTAGTGACTATAAACTACTTATTTAGGAAGTAGGGTTGCCAAAAGTGTGTTTATTACTGAATTGTGGTAATATCACAACAGCACAGAAACATGGTTTTTAAATTAATTTCATGAATGCGAAAATAGAATAAAATGTTTCATGTTATCTTTATTAAAAAGTGAGAATCGTGGTGGTATTTTTCTAATCAGTCTTAAAATAATAGTATTACATGTTTGTCAAATCTCTCTTGTGCTTTTCTTCCAATTTTTTTTAAACATGTTCATACAATGGCAAGGTTATTTGCAAATTGCAGACAAAATAATAAAAAATTATTTTATTATTTTGCAGACAAAATAATAAAACATTCTTTCTAAAGACCTCCAGCTGTAGGTGTCACCTTATAAATTTGTTTTGCTGTAGCAGTATTTGAAAAATGTGATTTAGAAAAGTAATTTGGACGAAATAAATACTAGGGACACCATACATTTACAGTGAGTTTTAAAAACAAAGATAATCAGCTTGTTAATCATGTTAAGGGCATCTTACTCAATTATTAATGAGGACCTTATGAATTGTACTTTGGGATCACTGTGCCACTGCATTTTGGAAAAAAGTGAATTTATTCATTATGTGAGCATGGAGAGTTAAACTTTACATATCACAGGAGCGTCATCATTGTAATCCTTCTCAGCTAGACACTCAAATCCCTCAGGTAAGTTCATGTAACTGAGCTAATCAATATAATCGATACATTTCAATTTCTCCACAGTATGCAGCAGTTATGTCTTTATTATCTTGTTTATTATGTATTGACTTGGTATTTCCCAAAATTATAAGTTGTTCCTGTCTAGGAAACTGTTTATATCTTTATGATTATCCATACAATAAAATGCGTAATTAATGACTTGGTAAAGTCAGCACTGCTACTGTACAGGAATAAAATTAAATTACTTGAGGGTGACAGAAGTAGTGATAGAAAGTTTGAATCATTTTATCTGCACCGGAAAGAGAAATGGTTAGTTCATCTTTTGAGTCGTTCGTTCGTTCATCACGTGACAGCCCCATACTCTTAACCAATGCAGACTGCACCGGAAAGAGAAATGATTAGTTCATCTCTCGAGTCTTTCAAACGACTCAAACCCGAAGACTCAAAACAGGTTAATTAATTCCAGTACAGCGCCTATAGGATGTTGTGCATGCGCGACTGAACGAATCACTCTCCGTTGCGACTCGTTCTTCCGAGTCACATTATAGATTCGTTAAAAATGAACGAATTGTTCAAGAACGACCCATTACTAGACAGAAGTACAGCTGAGGAAAATGGTGACAAAGATGCTTCTGAGAGCTCATCTCAAAGGAATAGGAATCTCAAAGCTCAAATATTAATTACTAAAATAAATGCTAACTACATAAGTAATTTAGTCACTACACAGAACATTTAAAACGAAAACTGTGAAAGCTTAAACAAAAACTTGTTAGTTTTTTCAAAGTTTGCTTTCATTTTTATTTTCACAAAATAAATTCCATAGGCAAGCTACATGTTTGACTGAAGGCATGAGCAACATGAAGGTTAATGTTATCAGTCACATTCGCTACCGGTTGCTCTTAAGTCCTTGAAGTATCTAGATGTTAAAGAGATGATTCGGTAAGTTGGTTGTATTGGCGCTTGGTCGGCCTAAACTTAAAACATCTTTAATAGACGGGCTTGGTCTGTGTGCTTGTCCTGGCTATCGGCTATGTAAGCAAATAATGCTGCTTTGTTGACAAGCCGTGAAAAGACACACAAGCGCTTATTTATATATGACTCGTGTTTCATTACGGTTAAAGCAGCAGCACATATAGAAAGAAAATCTGACCCCCAGTGTGACTGAAGGGAGTGATATGCGTTGGAAAATGGCATTTTAAATGTATCCATTTGTAGGGCCCACTTAATTCAATATATGTGTATAGTGCTAAAGAGATAATTTTGTTCTTTTTTTACTTTGAGTGGTGTGATGCAGTCGTGCGGATTACTGTATTTTTTATTTTTTGTACTTTGTAATTTGTCGCAAAAAACTAAAAGGTACTTAAGAGAGAGAGAGAGAGAGTCAAAGTAACGTTATGGTTATTCCAGCCATATACAGCTTATATACAGTAAAATGAAACAGTGTTCCTCCAGGACCAAGGTGCTATATACAGGACAAAACAGGATGCAGTGCTGGACAAAACAACATAAGACACACTTAACTGTTCATAATTAAATTACCTTAGCCTAGAAAAAAATAACAAGTTTAAAACAATAAGAAAAAAGTAAACTAAACATTATACACTACATAAATGACTAGAACATTATGTATGAGATGGAAAGGAAGCCTCCCTTGCTTAATAATTTTCAGTTAACATTTTTAGTTTTAAAGTTAGCTGTGACATTACATTGGCAGAGGCTATAGCATGAGGGAGCAGTTACCCATCAAAGCCAGGGTACTGTGCAGTCCTGTTGCGGGGGCTGGAGAGCCTAACAGGCACAGCTGGTTCCAATCAGCACTTCCAAATAAAGCACAAAGAGCTCCCTCATTTCCATTTGTAGTCTTTATAGCTCATTCTTCTTCACTCTCTGACTCTCTCTTACCTCTCAACTGCTACTCGGATCCCTTTATTTCAATTTTGGACTTCTATCTATACAGCTCTGGAAGGCACAATTTATCCATGGAATGTCTTCTTTAAAGTAATACTGTCTACCAGTGGTGGTTGAAAGCTCACAAATATTGCACAGAGTGTGGCTGACTGGAATATAGTACATTTACATTTTATTCATTTGGCAGACGCTTTTATCCAAAGCGACTTACAGTGAATTCAAGGTATACATTTATATATTAATATATATTAAAATATATTTTAAAGTGCAGGAATATTGTTGAATATAATCCATAGCAGTGAATACTTCTTGATCTAGTATCTAGGGAGACTGCTGACATATACTTAGCTTAGGGTTCTGTAAATTGTTATTATTGATCCTAAAATATACTAATATAATTATAGTCCTCTACTGTTATAGTCCTCTAATGTTTTATTTCTTTCTCAGTTGTCTTTCATTCTCACATTGTATGTTGGGGCCTTTGTTGAGGCCTTTGAGGTGCAGTTGCCCAGGGGCCCCACACTATGTTAATCCGGCCCTGCTAAATCTGTCAACTTTGGCTTTGGGAGCTGATGAACCGTTTTTTAAAATTTGTCATAAATTGCGATATTGTTTAAAATATATGACATATTGGCACAAAATTCGATAGGGATTCTCCACGGCATGTCCTAAATTTACATGAAAAGTTTGAAGACAGCGCCACCTATCATTTATAAGATATAACATTTTCAACCATATTGCTTTTTTGTGTGTGTGTCGCTGTATGCCATTTCTTTTGCTGAACCTTTTCTTGTCTCTTTTTCAGGATGATCTAATCTAAGCTTA
>JAZGTK010018880.1:0-11641 GCA_036877625.1 Ambastaia sidthimunki | reverse complement strand
TGCACGTTTATACCACAAGCACACTTCTCAATAGGACCAGCACTGCAGATGGACCCTCTGTGCTGATTTTACATTGTGTCACACTTCACTGTGTTTGAACTGTTTAGTGTTAAATATTAATACTTCATTTCAAATTCATATTGTAATGTTTGGTAAATGGATGAATTATAGTTTAAGAGAATCGTTCAAACTATAATTCATCTATTCACATCTGATTATTACATGCGTAACATTGAACAGTTCTTTTACAAATTAAACCTTGTGCGACTATACTGACCTCGCTCGGTCTGTGCAGGACACCCCAAGGCTTTATGAATTTTGCTATAAATCGTAAAATAAGGCCACATTTTTCCGAGTTTTGTGTTGAAAGTTTGGCTAACAGGACTGTGTATGTTTTAGCACTAGTTTGTTATTTGAACAAGCTCTGCAGTCAACATTTTCTGTATACACCATCTTCTTCAGTACCTGTTTTTGAGGTCTTGAGCTCACCAGATTAAGGGTCTTAATATTGTTTCATAAATCAATATTCTGACCTTTAATCTTTGTCAAATCCTGCTCTTATGTGTCTTGTGTGCGTTGAGGGTTACAGAAGTAATCCGGAAGAATTACAAAGCAGCTGTGTGTGTGTGTGTATGTGTGTGTATGTGTGTGTGTGTGTGTGTTTGTGTGTGTGTGTGTGTGTGTGTGTGTGTGTGTGAATTACTTTGGTATAGCTGTTATTAAATCATTGGCAGGTGTTGTGTAATATTGATCAGTATGTTATGAGTGAGGCTCTGGTGAGATGCAGTAATCAATGGCTTCTTCCTCGCTGTAATCAAATGTGTGTTTCCAAATGTTGTGTGTGCACCATACGGGAACTGAGGGGATATTAAACACAACCTCTCATTTGATTAGAGCCGCCCCTCTAGTCAAAACACAACATCACCTTCAATGATAAACTCCTCTTCTGACAGGAAGTCTGTTTGCTGGGCTGGAAAGGTTTATATGAGTTTTAGTTTCTCCTGAGGTTCATTTCATTTTGTTTTATGTAAAATGTGTGTGTTCACTATATATCATTTACTATATCATTTATTATATATGATGTATATCTTATATATGTCTTTGCTTTGAGTTTGTTTTAAAAGATGACCATAAGAACCATAAGTTTGACCAGCTAGCCATTATAACCAAGTAGATTCAAAATGCTGAATGCAAACAAATTAAATATCGTAAATATTCAATGCATGTTTTCCATACAGTTTTCTGTAAACAGAATTTATCATATTTATTAATATATTTACATATTTATTATATATACATATTTATATAATTCTATTTACATAAAACAGAATAACAGTAAGATAATATAGTGTTTAACTAAGTATATTTTTATGAATTTATATATAATATAATATAATATAATATAATTGACATATAATATGAATATATTGTGAATGTTTAATGTATCGCACAGCTCTGTTAAACCACTGCACACGTATTACTGCTGTTTGTTTGTGATTATATGACATTAGTGATGAGTTTAGGTTACAGAGAGTTGGGCTTGAGGGACTGCTAAATTACAAAACATGCAGCCCTGGAAATCTGCCTAAATCATCATACTGTTTGTGTTTTTGTGGGTCTTCTGTTAAAACACACTTCCTTCTCCCTCAGGTTGAATAGTTTTTCAGCTCACTTTAAAATGCTTCATTGATTTCAGTGGTTGCTGTTGGTGAGCTATAGCTGGGAGCTGTATCTAAAAGGATGGATAAAAATAGAGAGGACTAGAAAAACAAGGAGAATTAATTATTTGTTGTTATCATTCTGTTTTATACAGTATTTCTCTTCTTTATGTCTAACATGGTAGTTTAAAATTTCTGTTTCCCAGCTGGGGTCGGGCTTTATGACCAAAATCTTATGTTATAATGTGATATGGCAACAGTACACATCTTATGGATTTTAATGGTAGACAGTTTGACCCCAAATCTTTTATATATTCCTTATAATAATTTTTGATAATCAGATTCATTTTAAACCCTACAAATAAAAGGTACTTCGTTCCATCTGATGATTGGATTGAGTACATTCAAAACTGTCAGTAAAGTTGTGACTTTGCTTGGCAACTGAAAATAACCCACATTTACCTCATGTCTACACAATATGAGCGGCTAGGCTATCTGGGCTGAATGCGTTCGTCTTCGACACAGTTTGCACAACAAACTGTAGTTTTCTGCTTGGTGTTGTATTTTTTTAAAGTCCCACAGATATTTTTACAGTATTTTTTATTCAGGTAGTACACACTTCCTCGAGTTTACCCCAAGTTAGCAGTATTGACAGCAAGCTACAGGCAATGATGGGTAGAGTGAGGTAACTAGTGGTGTTTTGTAGTTTTTACAGTAGAAGCAATTTCTACAGTAACACTGCTGTAACTCTTGCCACCACCCGTCACTCTTTGCTGTAATCTATCTTCAAGATCAACCCCAAATGGCACAAGGTTGATCAATGCACTGGTTTGCAATAAATTAAGGTCGGGTGGCAGGAGATTGTCCATATTGTCCAGGCCGGTGGTGACCGTTGATTGGTGACAAACGCCCAGTCTCCCAGACCCTTGCTGAATCATCTGAATTGGCTGATTTAGTTACGGCAGCCCGGACAGGCCAATCTATCAATTGATTGGTTGGGGTAATGTATTACTGACCTGGGTCAAGGAAGCTTGGGCTTGTGGGTAGAGGTTAAGGGGGGTTCAGGGGTTTGTGGGCGTGGTGGCTCACCTTGATAGCCCAGCCTACACTGCAGTAAAGTGGATTTGGAGAGTTGGTTTGCAGAGCTTAATCTCACACTTAGTGAGATGTGGCACTCTTGTGGTCACTTGGCATTTAAAGAAGATGAATGCCTGCATTCTCCAGCCCTCCAGGGGGCCACACAGTAAGGTTTGATCAAGAGGCAGTCTTATTCGGCAGTCCGAATACTCCATCAGTCTAACAGCATTGCTGCTGGCCCCAGAGCAGAGTCTGGGCAACCCAGAGGATTACTTAAGAAGAACACTGGATCAGCACAAGCCAGGGAAGGAGACAGAAACAATAAGATGGATAGTTTAGAAGCACATCTGGGTCTTAGGTTACCACCTACCTTTTTGTGAGATGTGTCATCCACCCTGAGAGTGTCAGTATTGTCTAAGATCACTTGGTTGTATTGGAGAGAAAAACATTAGCAAAAACTTTAGGTCATTAGTCTTTACTGGTAATTACATTCTATAGATCAGTGAAATCATTGATGTGGTCTGATGTTCTAGATTAATCTCAAGACATTGTCTTTGGATGTGCACTTAGTATCATTCTAGATGCATTGGAATTTAAAAGTATTGTTCACCCCAAAACTAAAAAGTTTGACATTGTTTTACCTTTCATAAGACTGAAAAATGGCACATTTATGAACAACAACATAAAACATGGAGGTGATGACATTTTTTTCAGTTTGGGGTGAACTGTTACTTTAAAAGCATTCTACAGTTATAGAACATTTAAACAAAAGTTCTAGCCATCCCCCTTTGATAACCAATAACAAGCTTTCGTGACATGGTGTGATAATGTCATGTGACTGTTGGTGCTTTTTCACCGTGTCCTCACAGCAGCGATTTGGCGAGTGCTAGACACCATCTCATTGGACAAGACCTGTGGTTTCAGAAAAAAGTCTCCCACAGGCAGAATTCTCCTTTTTCTCTTTTTTCACACTCTTTCAAAACAGAACACATACTGTACATGTCGCATCACACATATTCCTTCGAGCTTTCCAACAAAGTCACATCTCCTGCGATTCACAAGGCTTCTGTTTTTCTATTAACCTGGCAGAAACATTCT
Organism: Ambastaia sidthimunki; assembly: GCA_036877625.1. NCBI lineage: Eukaryota > Metazoa > Chordata > Actinopteri > Cypriniformes > Botiidae > Ambastaia > Ambastaia sidthimunki. The sequence continues at coordinate 7,808 of JAZGTK010018880.1, read as the reverse complement.
TTGTTCTTCTCCAGACTGGTGAGGATGGGGATGTTTCCTTGATGTCGGCCTCGACTGCTTTTCACAGCATTCAAAAGTATGATTTTCACCTGACTGACCGACGACCGGAGGGGAACTTGCAATGTGAAAAACAGCAGAATAAATGAAAAGATGTGACATTTGGGACTGTACGGTTTTCAGAACATTTTATTGCTTGTTCTACTGCCCTAATTTCACAAATGAAATGTCAAAACTTCCAAATTTAGGACAGACAAAAAAACAAAATATGTGGAGAAAAAAAACCCCAATAAATTAGGTGGGTTTTTTTAACAGTTTATCCAAAAATTTCTGGTCTTAATCTCCGCCCTCTTCACTTCTGGAAATGGTTGCCACACCCCTGTAATATGACACATTCTGGTTTAAGTATGCACACTAAGATGCTGTTCTGATTGGGTTGATCTCAGCTCTCATCTGAGTGGCAGGTGAAGATGACAGTGCTGTAGATAGCAGACGAGGAGACCCTAATTAACATCAGGCAATCAAGCCACAAGCATTTCTCATAATTAAAGTTTCTCTACCAGTTTGTCACTGAATATAAGCTGAGCAGTCTGACTGTTTCAAGTAAGCCTTGATCTCGAGACACTGTGATTTTGCAGAATACTTCACTGAACTGGGCTTCTGTCAACACCTGGTCTTTAACGTAATCATGGTTGAGCTTAGTTAGAGGTTAGAAATTCAGGGTCACAAATTTAGGGTTTCTAATGATCTCCTGTGTTTGCATATGTTTGAATTGACTGTTTGTTGTATCAGTTCCCATAGTTCCATTCATCTTATTTATTCGTTTGATGCGTCTCATTAAATAATAAATAAATGACTCTGAATGTTTTACTGGTAGTGTACATTTATAAAATTAACTTGTCGGTAGGCTGCCCAATGACTAGTTGACTAATTGGTCTCTTATATAACATGTGTCTTTTATATAATGTGTGTTCTTGCGATAAGGGGACAGATGGACGGCAACAGAATTTAAGGTGCTGTTTTAAAACTTTGTAAAATACTAAAGACATCATTTTGAGTTGTCTGGGTGTTTGTCAGTGCAGTTCTTACAGAACTATCAGAAAAATTATTAAAAGCACCAAAAAGGTTAAAACAGCTTTTGAAAAATAATCTTCACTAATTGACCAGTTGTTAGACACTGACTGTACTATCATGACCCATTTTAGATGCATCTAGATGTATTAGTTGTGGGCTGACAATTGTTAAGTTAGTGGCAATGCTAGAGACAAATAGTTTAATCAGTGACTCATTTTTAGTAAACCGTACATTTAATTTGTGCTGGAAGTATGAACTACATTCTTTTAATACACATCCTTAGTCTCAAAAGTCTGTACAGACTATACAAAGACCACCTTTACTGTTTGTTTTTGCAACATTGTCCCACATACTCATTGAGAGCCTCTATTTTAACCAGATTCAGAACTTACGCCTTATTAAACGGCCTGTATGGGGCGATCCATCAGCCGTTTCCCATAGCGACTTGTGCCTTCCTTTCCATCTGTCAGCCCCTAATGCCCCCGGCTTGCTTTGCGCTGCCAATGAGAGGCTCTTAGTCCCAAGTACATACTTCAAATACTGCCCCACTACATGAAGTGCCCCACAGTTTGGCTGATACATATTTAAAACAAGACTTTGCTAATTCAGTAAACACTAAAGCAACATTTTGCATATTTTGCACTATTTAAACGTACTATTAATACATTCTTATTGTTGTTTTTAAATATTACATTTTATTTTTGTCTCTATAAAATCATTTATGGAGAGTGACAGAATGGCAGTTCTTAGCTAGTTTAAGTTTGAAAAAGCGACAACAGTCAATGGACCGACTAGGCAAAACTATGTATATGCAATTTCAAACTCAATGTTTTAGTAGAGCATTTATGAAAGTTCAAAACCACCTCGTCACACTGCTCCACAATGTCCTGTGAAGGTCCCAGGTCAGATGAAGAAAGGGCACCAGTTTAACACAAAAAAGGAGGCTTGTAGGTCTCAGGGGTTTGTCCTGGATCTCATGTCCCACAACCAAAGATGGATATTGTGGGGACCGCAGGAACTTTTGACTTGTGTAGATCTTCCACAGCTTTACACAGCATCTGAAGCCAGTAATGAGAAAAGCAGGAGGACACAGAGTTGCAAACTGCAAAGGAGGAACCTTTTATCTCCCAATTTTCTTTGCAAGGACGGTTGCCTGCCTGCTGGCCCACGGCCTCGCACGGGTGACGCAGGGAGAGAAGCTGCCAGGCGAGAGGCAGGTTCCTTTTATTTTCTGTTCTGCCTCATATTTCATGCCACACTTTTTTTTCCTGAGCTCCCGCACTGTCACTTCCGTGCTTCCCTCAAAAAAGGGAAGGTTTGTAGGTTAAACATAAAATTGTTCCTCATATATTATCAAAGGGCTTAATTCTGCGCTGCTGTGCTAGATAATTCGTGTGGCAAAGTGGAGTTTATAATTCCCCAACATTTTCATTAATTTGCTCCTCATGTTTGCTGCCTGCAGTAATCAGGGGAATGAAATGGGCTCAGGATGATGATAAATCACTCGGTGGCCATGTTGTCTGCGACACGGCTTCATTACTGAACGCTGATGAGAATGAAAATGGTCTTCACATTGCTGTGTGAGGCAGGGGAGGGCTTGTGTGTGTGTGGGGGGGAGATGTGTCATTTTCTACCCTCTTACCAACTGTCATTTTCTTTCTTTTCAGTGTGTTTTGGGCAAATGTGGAGTCATATCTACATAAAATTTGCGCTCTCCTTTTATGCGAATAGCGTGTGCTAAAAACGTTTCAACTTTTTTTTGTTAGATTTGTTTGCTCCAGACTGAATGAGAGCCTCACTCATTTCATTTCTGAGGTGGTCTGTGTCTGGATTCTGTGTGTTTTTGTGTCTGAGTGGGTTTGAGTCTCAGGGTTAGAGGGCTTTAAAGGCCTGGCTGTGTGACTCTAACAGCCTGGAATCAATCTTGCTTTGCTGCTTGTTTCCTTTTTTCCATGTAACTGCTGGTTTTGTCTCTTGCTGTCGGTTTAAATTTCCTGGAAATGTGATGTGTGGATAAACGTTCTCATGCTTAACTGTATGTGACGGGCGATGGAGACACCCATTTCTTATAAAACCAGATTAACATTAGCTGCTGTATCGGAAACAGCAACTGTTCTTATTATGCTCAAATAAATGGATTTATTTTTGTGATATTATTTATTCATTTCAGAACACTTAGTCTTATTTAAGTTATTTAGGTATCTAAAAACAAGGAGTTGACAGGTTAAATTTATTCATACCTCAGTAATTAGGCCTGTTTCTAAATGATGTTTGTTTCATAATGTTGTGTGGTTTTATTTTAAGACTAGTAAAAAAACCTGTTGAAAACTCTGCTGGTATTCTTGTCAGATTTTAGAGCTTAGATTTTCAGAGTTAACCAGAACAACTTACTTGGTTAAAAAACAAAAATATGCTGGCCATCCAGCTTTACAGCATGCATATACCGGCTAACCAGTTTAAACCTGGGAAACATGTTGAACGTTTAGGCTATATAATCTATTTTATTTACCTTTGATATTATATGTTGAATATACTATATATTTTTTCCTTATTTTTTAGATTAGTTCATGGATCACTATGACCCTTGAGTCACATGGAGGAAAATGTGATGACGCATTGACCGGATGACCGGTCAACCAGTTAACCAGTCTGATTCACTCCCCTCCATGCACATTTATCTCTAGATAATCACTTATGTGAAAAACATCAGCGTTTATTTCTATGCCTCAGCATCCATCCGGCACATTAGCTTTCCTCTCTCGACGTCAGCGCTCCCCCAGCATCCTCGTTGCTTGCTGTCTTTAATAAAGTCAGGAAACTGCTGTCTGCCAACAGTCATGCTCGCTTTCAATTAAGGACATTTCAGAGAGAACGTGCCACGAATCGGAACACCTGCCATGCGATGGGCCCGGCGCGCTCGCAGTGCATGCGAATGGGCGTCTGTGCCGCAAGGCCACGTCGTTCAGTGTCGAGGTGATGCAGCCAGCCGGGATTTAATTGGCTTTTTAGGCTAACTCACATTAAGGGGTTGAGATGGAATTAACCAGAGACAGATTAATGTAATAAAAGCTCTCAGAGCTGCATGCCCATCGCATTAGCTGCAATAGAACTTTTCCATCCCGCCCCACTGCTATTTAACTCCCTTACCCGATCACGCCCACCCCAAGAGCCGTCTACAGTGAGACCAGCTAATACGACTGACATTGATAGCTGAATGCAACTGTGGAATCAACTGTAATTGTGTTAAACGGGCAGACATGCGTCTGAGGAGCGCAGCTCTAACTGCGTTAGCGTGCTACATATGTTAGCGTTTTGAATGCTGGGGTGAGCTCGGCTGGGTGATGGAGCGTGCTGTTCATCTTGCGCCCTGCGTCGGGGAGAGCGGAGAAATGCGTGCTGGGCTGAAGGGTTAAACCATGCAGAACCGCTCAATCAGAAATGGCTGGGAGAGATGCGATAAAAGAGACGTTTTGAAGAATGTTGACTTGTTGGCCTGCTTTTTGCCTTAAACAAGAATCAAATCATCAGGCTGTATTGCCACTGTTATCGTTATTGTCGTTGAATGTTTATTTTTGTTAAAGGTTAGGATTGAAAATGCACACGGAAATTGAACTGACATGCCATTTGACTTAATTGCAATTAATTTCTTGCGATAATTTGCCCTCACATGCATTTTTCTTATGCTCCATTTATTTTCCCCCTCTTGAGTGTTTTCATCAGCTACAGGCACTTTTGTTTCCCCGAACAATTCTAATTAAAACAAACATGTTTTAACTATTTTCTTTTGTTTTTATTTCAAGGTCACAATAAAAAGTTTGGAATCCAGTCACCAGTGACATTAAATTGTTCTATTTTTTTTTTTTTATTAAAATGCCTTTTTTGTACAGATTTTTAAATTTTACCTTTTTACTTGAACTTCAAATTTAATAGAAAAAAGTTTCATACGAGCATAAGATTATAGATTATGAATGATAAGATTCATAAATTATCTTCATACAAAGATGATCTAAACATTTATTAAACATTATATATACTGTATATACATATCATGTAAATATTTTACTGTCTGTCACAAAATGCAAGCTATGAAATTAGCATTTGCAAGAGTTTATCTGAGTTCCCATAATTGCTCCTGACCCATTTGTTTACAGTATTACACAAACTTGTTGTGGTTCAGTAGATGTGGCTGCAGGATCAAGCTCAATGAAATCTATTAATGTGCCTTTTTTGCATCCTGTCTCGCTTTCTAATGCTTCCATGTGCATTAGGAAGTGAAGAATCCCTCACCAATCTTTGTCAACGCTTTTCCGTGGGTCTGTATCATATCAGCAAAAACAAGTGTGCATTTTTACATTGCCTTTCTGCTTAGAGCTCAGAGATCTGTAAATATTCTTTGTCAAAATGTAAACATTTGTAAATAGGTTATGCATTTCAGCAAACACCGGATTTATTGTCCCTGAAATATAAAAGATGTTTTTAGAGGTGTGAGGACCATATGATGCATGAGATTATCCGTCCTGTTAGTTTTTGTGTTTTCCAAATGTCTTTTATATTTTATACAGTAAAGGCAGGAGTGAGTCAGTGGAAAATGAGTCAGCTGTCATTTTTTCAGAATTCCAGAATTTGGGAAGAATATTTACAAGGAATGTGACTTGAATGTAGGACGCAGAGCTCAGAATGACAGCACAGCAAACCCTGCATTGCGTTATTTAGCAAAACAGAATGAAGTGACAGTAAGTTTGTACAACACAGCGCTGATAACAACCGTTTCAAAAATCAGCTCGCTGTGAAACACAGGGTTTGCATGCAAATCCAACGTTAGCAATGCAAGACAACCTGTCATTAAAATGATCCGACTTTTCTCCAGTCTTAGCGGGTTTAATTCTGCACAGTCAGAGATGAGCACGTTAAATAAGTTAACAGCACACACATTTAACTGTTCAAATGGTGAGACAGTCAGAAATCAGTTTTACTGCCAGTGTTTCTTCTTAATTTAATTTCTTTGTTGTTTTTTAGGGAATTAAAAGATTCCATTTACATGACTGTGTTTCCGGCTTAAGTGCAATTGTTGTACTTTTGTGAAGTATAATTATTATTAAGGAAAAAAGCCTCTTAGAAGTGTCCAGTTAAAAGAAAATGGCTAAATGCTTCATATCTGCACGCCCACTTTGTAGTTAAAGTTACATAATAATGTTATTCTTAGAAATAAAAGTCTACCTGGAATTTGAATGATGGCTAATGGCTAATATGACCCCCATTAAACACCCACAATCACAATAAATGACAAGCACCTTCGTCCATTTCTTTCTTGTGCAGTAAAGCCAATTGCCACCAACAAGCCTTTTGTGTGTCTCTGCTCTATCATTAAAGATACAGTGCGGCTGTTGGGAGGTTAGATTGACATGACATGATCACAGGTCACGAGTCACAACCTCCCACAATTGATTTTTCGTTCACAACAAACCAATTGCTTATTTCCAGTTTAACATTTACTCATTTTGGTATTGAGGATGGCAGGTCAAGCTGAAAAGTTTTTGTTGCATTAAATAAAAAGGCAAAAGTTGCAATAAAATAATTAAAATCCAGATCAGATCAGTCACCTCTCCACTAACTGATCAGAAATCAGGCCAGTTGAGAACATACGCACGGCCAGATTACAGTCAGGGTGGCTGTAAATTTGATTAGTCTTGTTTCTAACCTGCGATGGTGCCACAGACGACATTATTTGTTTTTATCGGGCCTGCGTGACCCTCCTCTCCTCACGACTCCAGACGATCAGAGCGAGCGCTCATCGATATATCCGATACAGGCCGTTGCTATTAGTCTGTCTGGGTTTTACAGCAGCGTCCTGTAAACATGCGGTAAAGGGAGCGGCGGAATGCAATTTATAGAAGCTCGACAGGCTATTTGCAGAAGCCAGACAGAAAAATGGTGCTGATAGCAGATCAGAAGAGCAGATCTGTGATGCGGTGGTGTTAGCGAGTGCGCTTTAGCCTGTGAAAAATGTGGGTCCCTTCACTGATATTGTTAATATTGGAACACGTGAATTTGGTTAGATCACGCTCAGAGTCTCTTGTCGTGTGAATGAGGTGGGACTGTAGGAGATGCAGTAATTTGTTGCGTCAAACTGTCGCGTTGATTCCGTGTTTCTCGTACCTGCAGTGCATTTTTCACCCGACGACATCGCTCGATCTCTCTTCTCTTCCCTGCTGCTCATTCTCCATCAGATAGGTGAGGCTTTGACCTTAATTCATCATGGTCTGTCAGATGCTCCCAGGCTGGCACAGCAGGTCATCAATAATGTCTGGCCCAGCATTGGCTCACTGTTGGCAGGGTGATCCTGCTGCTGGACTGCACCTTGCCAGGCCCTGTGAGGGTTTATTAATGAGACTAGCATGAGTGAGCCAGTGAGGATGAGTGTGCGCATGTGTGCGGGCCTTTATAAATCTTGCTGCAGGGGTTTGAGGCTGTAGCACTGGGGGACAATCTCTAAGACACTCATTTGTTAGAATCTCTGAAACACAGCTGAAAGTCGATTAATGCCCTTTGGTTCGGTTCTTTCACGAACAACGTTCACTGAATTCAAGCACATTCACACCTCCTGTCGCCCACAGGAAGCGTGAACCTCTGGCTGCGTCTCATTGCACTCCCTAGTTGACTGTGTTGTGAACAGTTTATATAGTGGACGTAAATTTGGGGGCAGTAAACATTGGGAGGCTGATGACTCAATTACCTAC
>JAZGTK010018879.1:0-11641 GCA_036877625.1 Ambastaia sidthimunki | reverse complement strand
CAGTGAGATATGCTGATGCAAGCACTGAGCAATAAGAATTGAGGGGTCAGTAGATTATGAACAGATTCCCCCTGGTGGCACAAGGTTAGAACAACATAACATTTTATGCTTCTAAGGACAGAGTGGTATCTCAGCTAGTTTGTAGTTACTGGATTACTCTTACCTTGATTAGATAGTTTTGTGAACCAATCTTTAACCAGTACCACAACTCCAAGTAAGACCTTTTCATCACTTGCTAAAACCATGCATCTTATAGTAGGTCATTATTTTGCAGTTTGGTTTTAACACGTTTTATTTCTGCCTAAAAAACTACTATGTTTAAGGTATTCCGGTTTTTATTTTGTACATAATTTACGATTAATACATGAATCTTCACTTCATCCCCATTTGAAGCATGGTTTTAATTAGGAAATATTTAGTGTAGTGGATACAAGTGATCATGCCAAATTGAAACACTTGCATTAACCAGTGTTAAGTTTTAAACCTGATTACAAAGTGTTCCCAATTAATGGTAATGTTCATAAACCTTGAGCCAATGGGGAAGAAGAATGAATGTGTTTGTTGCATCATGAAACGCTGATGCAAGGTGTTCTATAATCTTCTCTAACAAAGATTTGCCAAAAATATTCAGAAATGCTCCCAAAGGAGATAATGTCACTAACCATTACCCCCTGTTCAAATGAAGACATAAATATTTGTTCATTATTAATTGCATTTCTGTAAACCATCACAAATGTCTCTCCTTTAAGCCAATAACAGGTTGAGACGCCTGCCTCCTGAATATGCCTCTACCTCTGAGGATGAGTTTGGCTCCAACCGGAACACTTCCAAACACATCCGCCTGCGGCCGGGCACGACCCTTCGCACCAGCAGGCTGGGTGGCTCCGCCCCTCTCACCACCAGCCCTGGAGGTCTCCTGATTAAGAACAGGATGAAAGAGCAGGAGGAATACATACGGGACTGGACAGCCCACAGCGAGGAGATTGCCAGGTATCTATCAATTCTGTCCTATTTATTCACATACACACACACATGTTTACTTATCTATTTAAATAGGGTTAATTTATAGACTTCTGTTGTTTTTAAACACAGCCAGTAATATAACCAATATAACCTAACCCACACTCTAACCCTAACAGAACACTTTCTGCATTTTTTGCAATAAAAAAACTTAATTTACTATATTTTTATAGCATTTATCCCCAAAAGGAGGTTTTGCTCAGATTTGTCAGGTTTTGCTGACTTTAGCATACAAATTTGTCCCCAATATATGTTAAGTAAACACACACAACTAAACCTGGGATTGTAAAGCTCTTTTAAATCCCTTTGGAGAAAATGTTTGAGAGATATACCCAAGACAAAGCCGCTGTAAAGTGGGCGACTTTTGTGCTGTTTTGTGGAGTAACATATTTCCTGAGGCCATGAGGCACATAGACTGTCTTCTTAGGATGCATGCTTATATCACATTAGTCACGGGCTAGAACATCTACAAGCACAAACACAGAGAGACTTTCTTTAAATCTACTGCTGGAGGACACACATTAATGTTAGTTTATCACAAGCTCTCCTCTTATCACTATCTCCTTCTCGCTCACTCTGTTTGTCTTTCTCATTAACAATGACATTAGTTATTCATTTCAATATCGTTGTGATACTTAATTTTGATTTTTAAAGATTTTGTAATCTCTTTGTTAATCTTTTGTGACTAAGTGACACAATGTTATTTGACTTTCATATTAGTCAGGAAAACTTAAAATAATACCTTAATAATAACCTAATTCATTTTTAACAACAAACTCTTACGCCTCTTACTAGACTTGGGTAAATTTGTGATCTATATATGTAGCAATTCTGCCACCTTGTGGTGATTCTGCAAACACTGAAACCCTGTTAATGTTTCAATATTGTAATTAACATTTTAAGTCACAATCAGAGCTTATACACAACACATGTGATTCAGCTGTAAAATAAATCTTGATGATTTAAGCTTATTTAATTGTATAATTGATGCTTATGATATGATGCATGTATTTGTATATGTATATATGTGCATGAGCCTGAATCCTGTAGGGACCACCTAATGTTTGTAGTGTATTATGTTTTTGCATGATGTTTGTTTGCTTATCTGTGCACCCCTAGTTTCTAGACACCCATCTGAAGGTTAACAGGTTATTTCCCTGTGTGCGCAGGATCAGTCAGGACCTTGCCAAGGATCTTGCCATCCTAGCACGGGAGATCCATGATGTGGCAGGCGAGATCGACTCAGTCAGCTCCTCTGGCACCGCCCCCAGCACCACTGTCAGCACAGCCGCCACCACGCCGGGTTCTGCCATAGACACCAGAGAAGAGGTACACTTCACTTCTATAAACATATAGCTTTTGCCAATCTGTTGATTTAAATAATGATTTAAAAGGTGCGAGCTAGACAGTTATTAATGGTTTCCTTTCATGTGTTTCATCATGTTCTGCAGCTGGTAGAAAGAGTTTTTGATGAAAGTCTGAACTTCAGGAAGATTCCCCCTGTAGTACCAACCAAAAGCACTGAAATCAACGGAAGACCGGTGGAGCTTCGACCCCGGGCCCCAGACAGCCTGGACCCTCAGACGGCCCTGCGTAGACGTACCTGGAACCGGGATGAGGTGAGACCGGTATGAACCTTTAAAACTTAAAATAAAATAAAAAAGTGTCTAATCCCTCATATCAGTCTTGCTTTTTAATATAAATGTATTTTTTATGTTAAATAAGTTTGATTCACAGCATTTTAAATGATTTGTATGTACAGTGAAGTTAGTGTGTAAATTTAATTGGGTATAAATAGGAAATTCCTGGAAAATTCTGGATTATAAGTGTTGATTTATTAACTGATATAGTCTAATTATAGTCTAATTTTACTGCTTTAACATTTTAATTACTGAATGGTGTTTGAGGGTTTCAGTGGCTGTTCTTTTGCAGGCGGTGCTGGACAGTTTATTGATGACATCGGTTTCCCAACTGTCTTCAAAAATCCGACAGTCTGTAGATAAAACTGCTGGCAAAATCAGGTCAGTCATGGAGCCATTAAAAGTGGACGTTTTACATTATAGAAAATTAAGCTTGAGCAGAGTAACGTCATATTGTAGATGTATGTAATCAATACTATATCTATAGATTATGTACTAATCTATAGTATAGATAAAATTCTGACCATTATTGTATAATTGAGCTCTTTGAGATTAGAGGTCAGAGACTGATTCTGCTTATTTTGTTTTTAATTTTCAAGGATATTGTTCAAGGATAAGGACAGAAACTGGGATGATATCGAGCGTAAACTGTGTTTAGAAAATGAAGTTCCACTTCCCAAAACTTCAAACAAGGTAAATTCACTTACACTGAATGCTTTACTTTTCATAATGCCTTAACATACCTGACATTGATCTGTACTTGTTCTGTAATTTTTCCTATTTAGGAAATTTCATCTATACTAACAGAGCTCAAGAGGGTCGAAAAGCAGCTTCAGGGTGAGTCTTAGCAGCCCAGTGTAACGTGACCTCAGTCGGTGTACAGAGCTGATTATCTGTCCCTCTGCATACACATTAACAGTCTGATGTATTTGTCCATCCCTGCAGTTATAAATGTCATGGTGGACCCTGATGGAACCCTTGATGCTCTGACCAGCCTCGGTTTGACCAGTCCTACCACCCCCAAACCCAGAACCAGCCCCGGTTCTCCAAGAATATGGGGCCCTCTGCCCACTAATGGAGCCTCCCAGCCAACAATGACCATAACCAGCCCTAGCCAAGAGTTACCCAGTGTGGGACTCAACTTTAACCGCACACACCCCACTGGAGAGGAAAGTGCCATCGCTAGCAAATGATCTGATTAAACATTAAACTGGACTAATGAAACTACATGTTTCTAAATGGCTCTTATATGTGTATACTGTATAATGTAGTCGTCCCTATGTGTCTTTCAAGGATTGTGTACGGGAAATGTTTGTTGTTTCCAACCTGTAGTGTAGCATTTAGGATCACACCTGTGCATCTGGACTGACTGCTTGGCGTGGCAAAACCACACACAGCTGCATGTGACAGCAGGCAAGCAGCCGTCCAGCATTAGGCCCAATAAACTGCCACTGATCTCTTGCAAACGTATGAAGACAACTCCAGTGCCTGTCTGCTCTCCTCTGAGCGTTACCTTTCTTATTAACTTCCGCACAGTGCAACAATACAGTTTACCAAACCTAATTCAAAACGCTATTCGCAAACTGTACAATTTCAGTCTGTTTAGATACTGTATTTCATAAAACTTCTTAGGCGTTACATTTTTGTGCATTCAAGTTATTTACAATTTGGTGAATGTTTTTTTTTTTAAATGTAATGATCTTTGGTAATATCTATTGAAATTTTGATGCAACTCTAGACGAACGCATGGCATGCACTAATGGATCAGTAAACTGCACCCTGGCAAAATCTTGATCATTCATCCTTTAATCAGCGCTGTTGAGAGCTGAATCCGCCTTATGACTAAGCGATGTGTGTACTAACAATCTTTCCAGCATATTCTGCATAACAGACTGTGACCTTATGGCTCTGATACCTACTAGCCTTCTTTTCACAGAAAACTGTTTTATGTGCGTTTACTGTATTCCCATAATTCTTTTCTTCTGCTGCTTATCTGTATTTTTAGGGGGAAGGTGTGAATAAACCTGAACCGCTTACCTGACCTTTCTTTGTGATGCCCTGTAGAAGAGTATTTACATTAAATGCAACTGTAATTAGTGTATTAGATAATAGTACAGTTAGGTACCAGACAGAATACATGTAGTGGGCTTTTCTATGTTTTATAAATGTATGACGTCACCAAGTGCCCAGTATTCTGAGTTTAGTCATTTTAATGTTTGGAGGAAAACAAGACTTGATTTGTGCTGGTTTAATTTTGCACATTAAATGCATAATGTGAAATTGATTACATTCAGGGCACAAAAAGGAGATTACGCCACTACACCACAATGTACAACAAGACGCTTTTATAATTGGACTCCCCTCTTACATACAAACGTAACCTGTGTAAGACAGTCTACCACTGTGTGTGGACAGCAGATAAAGTTCTTGGTACATCAGTTTCCCCTGTGAGGTTTACACATTGTGTGTCATACCAGTGTTTTCCCTTTTTTGTTTTTAATAAATGTATGGTTTTATTTATTTTTGTTTATTTTAATACATTTTATGTTATGGCACTTTTTCTTTTTTTAAAAGCATTTTTGCATACTCTTAGTAAACAAGGAGGAAAACAACCTATTGAATAAAAGTTTTGTTTTAATAAAAGTTTTTAATTTCAAAATGTGTGTATTGTGTCCGGTTTGAGAAATGTGGCGTTTATTAAGGGATTTTTTAAAAAGGCACATCTATGCATATAACAAAAATACATTCTCTAAATTATTCTTTATGAAAATATAAAAAAAATTGACAAAGAAATGTAAAGTACAAAGGTAACACATAGCTTGCCATTTTACATATTTATACATTATATATCCAAACAGTACAAAAAAGGCATAACTGATGTAAATAATGGACAGTGAATAATATTGCTTGTGCATACTCTGTATACTGTGAACTACCTGTCAAACATTACTTTAAAGTCCATGTGATACAATGTGCTGCTTTAATGCTAAGCTCAGCTTCTGCAGGGCATGGCAGTGAAACCTAGTCCAGTGCCAAACTTTTCCAGGACTTTGACTGCTGTCGTTTGTACTGCTCCAGCTCCTAAGAAAAGAGGCAATGAAACACATGCATTGTTATTTCATCAATAGGAGCAAACCTAATTAAATTTAACCAAAATGCATTCTATGTCTGTAAGTAATCCACTGGTCTATTAGTAAAACAGGTCAGCCCCAGGTATGAGGGCTGCTGGGAAATGAAGTCCAATTAACAGTTCAGGTGACGGTTCCCACTAATGGCCAGAAGGGGGCGGTGTGGGAACCTCGACGTAACGATCATGTACAACTAGTACATTTATTAACTCACCTGTTGACTGACAAAATGTACACCTACAGGACTATGCAGATACCCCTGTGTGTTCGTTCAGTAAACATTTTTGCTAATTTGATTATGCTTTCAGGCACCTATAACACTGTAGTAATTTTAGTTCTAATTAACACATTCTACCATGTTTATATCCCATATATAATTTGCCACAAAATCAGCACAAAAAATGAAAATAAACTGCATAATCTGTGCCTACTGATGACTCTGACTGCTTAATACTCCAACAACAGAATGTAACATATACAGTAAGTACAGTAGGTGAGAGGCTACTAAGGGGTAGGAAGTGTTTAGTGCAAGGTAACTTTCGTTCAGTAAATTTCAAACAAAAGCAGAGCAAGTATCAGTCTGAAACATCAGTCATTAGAGTACAGTTCAGTAAAACAGAGTTTTACTGCAGGGTAATATAAACACATGACTGGAGGTTAATACAGAACAAAACAGTGTTTGATGCTTTTCAGATAAATGAAACATTTGACATTGTCCTCTGTGAAAAAAACACGGTTCGTACCTGGTCTTTCTGTGCTCTCACTGAATCTATAAGGGGCTCACTGTACTGGGGGTCTTTAGCAGGATCTTTCTGTGCTGTACGTTCCTTGGCATTCTAAAATGAAATTGTTCAGAAATCCTTGATCTTTTATTAACTCTTTCAGATGTGTGTGTGTTGTTTTTAATATTAATTTTTAATATACCTCAGGTGGAAAAACCCTTTCAAACACCTTTTTCCAGAGGTCTAAAGGGTTTTTGGCATGTAGGGATCCAATATCAACCTCAGATGATACAGGGGGACCTAGAGGATAAATAAATCAAAAATACAATGAACATCTATGGATGTGGCGTACATATGAATTTAAAATGAAAAGCTACAAACATAATATTGATACAATAGAGATAGAAATTTTACCAATCTGACTGAGGGAGTCTAAGCCAGATGGAATAGTTAGAGGTTTGCTGGGATCTGTACAGACTGACTTTCTAAAAATAAAAGAGAAAAAAGCATTTTTATATCTCTGTTAAATGTTACAAGAATATCTCAGATCGGAAGCTCAAGAGAAGAATCAAAGGTTCATACGGTCTTTCAGTCCCAAACGCCAACTGATTAAAAAAACTCCTGGCCTTTGACATCGCTGCTTCTAATTTGTTGTTGGTGAACTATAAACATTAAAATATGACATTGACCATAGAAAAACAGACATAAATATTGGTTGATGTAGTAAAGCTGGGTTGCAATAAAAGTATAAAGTGCAAATTGTGTTCCAATTACAATCTACAGAATAACAATACACAAATTTCTACAAATAAATATTATAACTTTTCTTTAGTAGGATTTTCATCTTACGATCAATGATGCTCCATAGAAGTGGGCTACAAAACGTAGAGTCTTACAGATGATCTTTCTCTTCTCTGAATCAAAGTCCTGGAAGGAAACAGTTCAGCATAAATAGATGGACAGAATAACTTTCATTTTCTACATGTCTGTAACGCGAGTTTTTTTACCTGAAAGATGTCAAACTTGCTAC
Source organism: Ambastaia sidthimunki (assembly GCA_036877625.1). Lineage (NCBI taxonomy): Eukaryota > Metazoa > Chordata > Actinopteri > Cypriniformes > Botiidae > Ambastaia > Ambastaia sidthimunki. The sequence continues at coordinate 4,101 of JAZGTK010018879.1, read as the reverse complement.
CAATTATAAGAAGAGGTACTGGGAAGGGGCTAATGAGCTCTCTGTCCTGTTGAAGAGAAAATGTTTAATGTTGGGGACTGCAATAATAATGTTCAGATTTCATATACAGAAATTGTGCCATTCAAACATCTCACTGGATAGTCCTTGTGGAGGACTCGTGGGACTCTGTTCTGGCTTTGCTTGGATCTGAATTCTCCTGTCTTCTGTAGTGAGGCACACACTTTCTCCACCTGACTTCGAGCTGACCCAAGCAGCCTCTCCATGGTCTCCCACAATGCATTGGGTTTAGACAGATCCAAAACAAGTACCACAGACAATGTACTATGAAAAGAAACATTATTGTGTGTGTTTGCTTTATGCATATACCTTTTCTTTGCAGACACACATATACATGAAAAATACACAAACAAATTTTGTTAGTGTTTGTTAGTTGTCTTTGTTAGTCAAACCTGACATTGTCCTCTGTAATGGGAATCTGAACTAGGTCTGATAAAGAGATGCCCCCTCCCAGTTCCCACAGATGAGCTACGTCTTTAGGCTACAGGCAAGAAAAGGAACTAGTGTAGTATAGATAGCATAAGCACATTAATAACACATTCACATAACTCTAACACATTCGTGTACTCAAACATCTCTATCTTGGAATAAGCGAAATCCATTTTCATTCACACTGATGAGAATGTTTTCGCTCCTACCGTATTATGACCTCTGGCTCGTCTATGAAACATGTACTCCAATGCAAGAGTAGGTTTAAGGGCTTCATCTCTGTTTAACGGAGAAACCACAAATATGAGGTGACATGCTGAATTTTAAAAACCTGACTCAAATATAAAGTACGACACATCAAGCTCACCTATCGAGAAACTTCAGCAATATTGTTGTTTTACCCTAAAACAAAACATAACTGTTACATGTTTGGGTTTGTTGACAACAGAGCCCAACATATTTTTAATTGTTACTTGTTTGCCATTAGCATATAGTTTTGAGAAGCCTACATACTTGAGTCAGAACTGTACTCAGCATCAGTGTTTAATGTGATCAATTTATAGTGTTATATTTTATATAATATATATACCCCGGCTTTACTGCCTATAAAGAACGCTGTTCTCTCAGCGAGGAAGTGCGCATCTTCCTCACTATCCTCCTCATCAACCCGGTTCTCCCTGCTGCGAACTTCAGCTGCAGCCACATCCCATAATGTGTCCGAGCTATGAAACAATACAATCATATTCATTGCATAGCAGAAACGTCCAGCCAATAATATTCACGTTTAATAAGGCAACAGTTTGTTTCCCCCTCAACGATTAGCTTACAAGTTAAATCAAATTCAACGGGAGCAAAGTAATAATAATGTTCATAATATCTCGGTCATTAATTTACCTTATTTTAGGCATTGCCGCAGTTTGTTATGATTTCCGTTGCTAAAGGTAACGTCGCTGTTTGATTATGTAGTTAGCATGTGTTTATGGGAAACTGAGTTTTCATAGCAATTATTTTATTTGAAACCCATATAAAACAAACATCGGTATTGGTATAGGCCGATTCTGTAAAAACTGTAAAGGTTTTAACTACTGTGTCACTTCTACACAATAAATATTTATGATAGTGGTCAAAGTATGTTTGTAATGGAAGATTCTTAAATTTATACATGTGGTCCCTCAATTTACATATGCATCCCTGGTTATAACCACCTTTTTTTTTTGTCACAGTAGTATCACGTTTAAAAACAGCTTGTAGGTTTGATACATTCAAATAAGTAACAGTCTCATAAGCATAAAAGCCCATTTTGATTTATTAAACTTCTATTATTAAAATGCAATTTCTAAATAAAAAAAAATCTCAAATACTTATTTACATTTGCTTATGCACACACACACTCAGCAATGAGGTGGTCTCGTATTTTGAAGCTGATGATGCCCAGTATGATAAGTGCAGGCAGGAATGCATAGAGCAGAAGGAAGTCTTGTGTGTAGCGTGAGGGAGCTCCAGGATAACCCTTATATATTATCCTATTTCCATTATCTATGACATGATCCTGGCACACCAGCTACAGATTTGAACCCTAGTAACACTTGACCCAAGTCCTCATGACCTAAAGTAACCACACACTTACACACCTTCAGACTTACCGGTATAAGAATGAGGTGAAGACAAATACACAGATTATACTGACAACATTTTCAATCTGGATGAAAATAAGTACCTGGACGGGCAGCATTTAGACTTTTCCTATACCTTCCAAACACTTTACATTTAAATAGGTGGAATGAAATGTGAAAATACAGTAGCAGACATGCTTTGTGTATCAGTTATGTTATCTCAAGAGATCTATGTTCAAGGTCAAGCAATATTCATGGACGTTCTGAAAAACATTCTGCACTTTTTTTTCTTTCATATCTGCTGACCTACTCTGAGATGTGATCTCTTATCTGCTGTGAACTGATACGTAAATAACAGAGAGAGAGAGAGAAAGACAGGAATTATGTTTTTCCTGAAGGATCAGCTAATCAGTCCAACTGCTGCTTCACCTTTTTCTATCATCTCTGCTCTGTAATTTGGGATTAAACATTAAGCACTGGCAACAATTTAACAAGGCTGCAGAAACTGTAATTTTATACACACATTTTTCTCATGTAATACCAGATATTATATGAAAGGAAAAATTAGTCTTCAAGCAAGGGAATGTTTTGCAGAGGAGATACAGTACTCACACAGAACCACAGCATTCAGCATGCCGGTATGGAGTGATGCATCCATGGATTGGTAGATTATGCTGCTTCGGTCTTGCACAGCACCCTTACCTACACACCTGTCCAGCTTCATGACAAAGAAAGCAATGAAGAGGCCGTAGATGAGATTCTGAGAGAGGCGCATGAGAAACTTTCCAGAAGTCCACTTTACGTCCTTTGAGAAACAACTTGGAGAGGCTTTTTAACTTAAGTAATTAAGACAATTAATAGGTTCTCCTCTGAATAAAGATAGAGCCGAATTAATTGGCTGATTAATTCATTTACTGCTTGAGTGGAGAAAGCAGCAGATGAATGCCACTCATAATTGCAGGTTTGTGTTCAATGTTGCAGTAGCCTTGACTAATCCTTAGTCCAGGGTCCCAGGATACCCCTGTGGTCCAAAGCACCAGATAAAGCTCTCGGGGGAACCTAGTAGACCTCCGCTTAATATTAAAAATGTGATAACCCAGCCTCTTTTTCTTTTTATATTCTACTTCATTCTACTTCACTCACTTTCAGCATTTGTCCATTCCTCAGTAATTCTTCAAGGAGCTTTGGGTCATTATGCTGGTTACTCATTAAAATAACTTTTTATAACTATATTCAACTATACTATGCCTAGTTATATACAGTTATAAAACTTTTACTAACTGATTTTCTTCATCTGTTTTCCGCAGGTGAGCATCAGCTGAAACAGAATGCTGTCTCAAAGCAAGCTGAGCTATGTGGGTCTGAGTTTCCTCCACTGTCAGGTAGCTCAAGAATTTCAGATTTTCAAATTTTCACTCTGAGAGACAAAGATATAGCTGGTCTGTCTATGAACCATTCATAATTAAGCTATATTTTCCACACATATTTAAAAATGCATTGCACCAACAAGAAATTACAGAATACCAGATGTATTAAAACTCTTTTGCATCTTTAACCAGTCAGGATTGATTCTGTTGTTCTGTATTATAATATGTGCTTGAACTGGTGGTGTGTATTAACAATAAGATGAGTGTGCTAGTTCCCTTGAGTTTACTTGATGTTCTTATCTGTATCTGGAGTTTAAGTTTTATAGCAGACTGTCTCAGAAGGTTATTGAGTGTACTTTCAATAAACATAATTACAGATTTTTCTGCAGTGAGGTTTGTACTGTTGAAATTAGACTGATAACAAAGTTAAAAGGTATGCTTCAAATAAAAAGCGGTAGAAAATGATTTTTTATTAAATTATATCTTTAAGTAAATAACCTCTGCCATTGGGAGGGAATTTAACAAAAGTTAAGAAAACATATAAAAACTTTTGATGATGTAATTAAGACCTTTGCACCAATATCTGCACTTTCACTTATTAAGAAATATTTAATTACTGGACTAGACAATAGCTT
>JAZGTK010018877.1:0-11642 GCA_036877625.1 Ambastaia sidthimunki | reverse complement strand
ATGGAAGAAAATGTGATATACAACACCTTGCTAAATGCAATAAGCTAATGCTTTACATTTGTAAAATCATTTTAAATATTAAAATATATTTTAAAAAATTACACAACTAACATACATGGTTCACATTCTTTCTGGAAAAGAAAGCCTCACTACACTTCTTACAGAAGTCTCTCTGTAATCTGCATTGACCTAAACTGACTATACATCATTTTTAAAATCAGGTAATGCCAAACATATGCACAATAGCTTTTGATCATTTCAATCATATTGTGCAGCACTACAAACTACCAATTCTCTGAGCTTTACCATCTCAAGGTCTTGCTCCTGCAGAGCCAGGGCCAGCTCATTGTTGTCAATGCAAGATGCCGCAGCAACATCCAGTGGAGTAGATCCACGCATGCCTAAAAACAACAACACATTCAGAATTTTAATACAAAAGTAATCATTTGTATTACTATTAATCCACTGCTACTGTAAAATTATTTGTAGTGATTGATACTTGAAGTAAGAAAAAAAAAACAGTCTTCATTTTAGATTGTCGCATTAAATTAACTGTCAATCATTGCTTCATATTTTACAGTTAACTGACACTATCAGTAACAATGAAGCGCATCAAAAAGACAGACCCAGTCCAATGCCACTGTTCTGCAGCAGGTACGAGAGGTGGTCGAACATGGAGCGCTGGTTCTGCCGGCTGATCCTGCAGAAGTAGCACAGGAAGCGACAGCAATTGGTCACCATTTGCGGGAATCGAATTTCCTACGAACAGAGAGAAAGATTAACAAAACTAGAGATTAAAGAGACACAGATTAAAACAGAGATCTGTTTTTGCTGTCATGTCAGCTTTGTTTTCTTTGAGAATCCTACTTCAAGAACCATAATGGACAGCTTTTAAAAGAGAGCACAGTATGCAAATGAAATAAACAAGTAAATACCTTTGAGTCTCCACCACCTCCCAGCACGTTGACCATCACCTCCATGACAGTCTCGTGCATACCCAGAGCTCGCATCAGGTTAGGGTGCTGGTAGAACACTTTGTTGTTCATGATGTTGCTAGGAGACAACATCATAATTTCAATTAAATTAAGAATGACATGAAAACTAAATTGGTATAGTGGAAAAGCATATTTTCCCAACCATCTGTACTGTAGAGTACTAATAATGGCTGCCAACACTCACATGTAGCAGATACTTGCATTTAATGTTTAAATTCTTAAATCTGCCCAAAGTCTGTTGAGGAATCAGTCAGGGTACGAACCCAATGCTCTGAATCATGAGCCGCTCCTCTTCTGGTCCCATCTGGACGATAAGCAGGGAGCGGATCTGCCCCAGGCACTCCAGCAGGTCCATGGTGTCCTGTACAGACACGGCATTGATGGCATAGGCCTTGGGCAAGGCACGGATCAACTCTCCCAGAGCGTCATATTGCCGGTGGAGAAGACTGAACATGAGCCGCACCAGCTCAGGGTTCTGAATGAAAGACTCCTGCGCCCAGTGGATCATAGTGTGAGAAATCAGCTCTTGTAAAGTACCTGAGGAACAGAACAGTCCAGACATCAACATGTGAAAACAAAATATTGATCCATATTGTTTTACTTTGCGTGGCGGTACAGATTTGTTTACTCACTAGGTTTGGGTTCCTCCTCTGGTTCTGGCTCCTCTTCCTGTTTGTTCTTCCTGAAGTTCCTGACCTTCTCTACCAAACTGAGCAGTCTCCCTCTCAGAGATGCTTCTACCTCCTCTTCCTCCTCTTCTTCATCAACATGAACACCTGAGGTACAGAAGATAGGTAGGAAAGTTTTTGAAGAGTCATTTTGCAGTTCTTAGTTAGAGTTCTTAAAGTTACAGAATGTTGTATTAACATAGTGTATTAAGCTCTTCATATGAAAATATGGAAAACTCAGTACACAAATACTTCTTTAAATGACAGAATGAAGTGACAGCACTGTGAGATATTTTGTGAGATGTTTTGAACTGACCACAGTGAGACAGGAGGTCATTGTGGAAACTCTGAAGGGTTTCTCGCACTTCATCAGGTACAGGACAGTCCTCGTCATCTGGGCAGTGCTTAAAGTTAGTCAGCATGAGAATCTACACACAAACACACAAGCAAGTATAAACAGTGATTAGTCTACTGACAGCATTTAAAAGCCCGTGTTGATTACAGCAGTACAGTGTGTGTTATACCTGTTCCTGAGGAGGCGAGCGGAACTCTCTGGTCCTGCGAGCAGTCTCTGCGGCAGACATGGTGAACGCTCTCATGAGGTCATTGTATCGTTCACGCTGGTTTGATTGGATCTGCATTACGAAATTATCAGAGAATGCCACGATGGCCTCAACTCTGTGTCTGAGCTCACAGTCGCAGAAATACTGCAGCAGAGTACACATCTGAAAGAGAGAGACAAAAACAGCGTAAAAAGACACACACTATTTCTAGGTGACCAACTGAATTTAAGCAAATTTGTAATATATCAACCTTCTCATACACATGATTTAGATTTAAAAATTTCCTTGCTTTAACTGAAGAATAAAAGATGCTTTCAAAACTTTTTGTTTTGAGAGCATCTGTCTGCTGGCACAACAGTCAATTATATAACTGCCATTAAATACATACATTAAATATTAATATACAAATTATGAAATATTAAAATAATAAATATCAGCTGTGATGTGACACTGAGAATCATAAAACTTGCAACATACTTGGAGTTTTACAGACTCAGGAAGCTTCATTTGAAGTAGCCCTTCCTCCGGTGCCTCCTCCTCCTCCTCTTTGGCTTCCTGTGCTACTTCCTCTGCCTCCTTCTCTTCCTCTGCCTTTTCTCCATCAACCTTCTCTCCTTCCTCCTCCTCCACTGCCTTTTCGACCTCCTCTCCTTCCTCTTCCTCCTTCTTCAGATCTTTTAGCTCCTCCTCTTCCTCCTCCTCTCCTACTCCTTCATCCACTGCCTCCTCCTCTCCTTCAGCCACTTCTTCTTTCTCTTTTACCTCCTCTCCTTCTTCCTTGGCAGCAGTTTCTTCTCCTGCTTTCTCTTCTCCTGCCTCCTCCTCTTTTGCCTCCTCTTTCTTCCCGAAGACGCTGGGTTCGATCATCTTGAGGATGTGCTTGACATCTTCATCATTGAAAATACCCATAATGAGGAGGGTGCTGATTAGTTTGAGGATGGGAACAAAGTGAAACTCAACGCTGCCTCCTACAGGATCACGCATGGCCTGACTGCCGTCCATCACAGCTTCAGTCAACATGCTCAGAGCTTTGGTCTTCAGCTCCTGCAAGGGGAGACATTGTGAAGATGTTAACAAAAAGATGACTACCTATATATAACAAAATAAGACATACGTATATTTTATATATAGACAGACAGTATATACAATGGGGTCCAAAAGATTCAGACCACATTTGGTATTGAAATTAAATTTAAATGTGAATAATGACTTAGCATTTTAAAAACCTTAACGCTTCAAAAATGTTATGATGTAAAAATAATTTGTGAGATTTGTAATCCCTACTCTAATAAATAAATACATTTGTGAAAGTGTCTGCTCCTTTGTACAAAACAACATCTTCCAAGCCCACTAAATTGTCTTAAAACATTGTAAAGACTCTGTAAAGAACATTGTAAAGATTTTTGGACTTCACTTCATATAGCTCACTGTAATGTACCTGCAGAGGGATGATGGGGCTGATAGTGTAAAGGTCTGGGTCAGTGCCCACAAAGTTGATGGGGGAGAAGTGCAGCTTGGGTCTGAGGCAGGTAGTAAGACCCACTCCAGGCAGGTCATGAGCCATTTCAGCATCTGGGTAAAGTTTGATACTGAGGGTCTCTTGCGTCATGGGAACTATGAACTCCCGGTTGGTTCCCAAGCAGTTGCGTTTGGCTGACTCTAGGTGGATACTGATGAGAAGGTCATAGTAGCCGCTGCGGAGTGGGCCGGGCAGGCAGGTGTTCTCGATAGCGTAGAAGAGCTGCGATTCATCCACGTGGCTGCAGAGGGCATGGGCCACCCGGTTGTTGCCCAACGCACACACGGCACAATACAGCATCAAAGTGTGATAGTGGAATTTCAGAAGGTCATGACGCTCGGATAGTTCCAGTATATCAATACACCTAAATGTGACAAGAGCACAACAGACAATATACAATTATGCTATAGTGTTGTGGGTTACGAGTGTAACTTTTTTTTGCACTTGCTAAGGTATTCGAATAATTTTTTAGCAATTCACTATGTGGTTGCTGGGGTGTTCTGCGTGGTTACCAGTTTGTTGCTTACTCCAAAAATGAAGTGTATTTTGAAAGGCTAGGCATAAATCTCTATGCATATGCTAAGCATTTGCATAAAAATCTAGGCTTTAGAAATCATTCTTATACGCATTGCTCACAAAAATTGAGAATCCCGTTTGTTTCATGTGTGTTCCATGAAATTCAAATGAGTTTAGAACAACATTAAGTTTTTTTGGGGTGGACTTGCCCTCTAAATCCCTCTACCTGTTCTCTTCAGGTATATGCAGAGCCATCATGGTGAGAGGCTCTGTACATTCCACCATCCAACCGTGTCTCTCACTGACCCGCCCCACTTCTGGTTTTAGGAAGTGATTGGGCATTCTGCTCCAGATCACTGGGGTCAACATCTCAACGTCCAGCCGAGGAGGACACTGGGGCACCGGGTTCTTACGCTCACTACGAAACATGGCTGCTGAAAGAGGCATGATGTTCTACAAGACACAGAGATACAGAGTGAGACATTTACCTAAAAGACTGAAAATGTTTATTTTTTACTATTTTAGAAGTAAGAAGGACAAAGCTGACCTTGAGTTTTCCCAGTTCTAGCTGCAGCATGTTCTGGCTGCCTGGAAGCACAAACACAGCTGGGAACAGTTTAGTGTTTGGCTCCACCTGAGAGAACATACAGCAAGTGTACATAAGCTCAAAAGCAGTTTTTAAGTGCTGTTAAAACATTGAGGTCAGTCGAAATAACAGCCTTCTTGCTTTTGAAGATATCATCTGCACTTACCTGATAGAAAGTGTTGATCTCCTTCCCATTGGCTGTGAAAGTCATGAGACCTGTTGCCAGGTCAACCAAGCAACCAATCACCAGATCCTCCTGGCTAAAGCGCTGTTGAGTGCTGCTGCCGAACTCTCCTCCCCACACCATGTAGCAGTTACTTCTTTTCATGCTAATAAGATAAATTGAATATAATAAATATAAAACACTAACAGAAGTGCACGCCCCTGCCCCTTGTGTATCGTTATTGGCTACACATCTACTGGTCAATGGTTGCCTCCTAGAAACTTCATGAGCCCCCCAAAACAATCAAAATAAGACAATACACCTTAAGTATCAGGCTAAAAAGAAGTTCGCTAAGGTGAAAACTTTAGCCTCCCAACAGATCCTGATGGTTGGTGAGTGAACTAGGCCACCAGGGCACTGCATTTACATCACCACCATCAATATTCACAAAAACAAACTGTATTGAATCTTTATTTTTAACTACATGCCTCTCTGCACTAGTACAGTAGCTTCATGCTTGTCCTCATTTGAGCTCCATTTCAATTGCTTTACCTTATATTAAAGTTTAACGAAAAATACCAAACCAAAAACTGTGCCAGTGGAAGTTTTACCTGTCATGTATGTTACCCTTGTCATCTCCGACTGTCACAGTGACAGTACGAACTTTAGACAGGTCAAAGTTGAGGTCATACATGTGGAAGTCTGGGGTGACCCAGCCCACCCACACGCCGCTGGGCTCTTGGCCGGCGAAGATTCGCACAGAGTAATAGTACTGCAGAGTGACAAAAACAGTGAGAAATTACAGATATGAGCTAAGGGTGTTATATTTGATAAATCTTTTAATGAAGATGTTAGACTAACTGTGGTTGTATTGAGGATGATCTCTGGGTCGTCACGATCATCAGGCACCACATCCTCGATTAGACGAGGCATGATTGGAGGAGGAGGGGGAGGGGTGATCATGGCCGCCTTTTTAGCTTTAAACAAAAACCTGAGGGAGGAACATTAAGGTGTCAATGATTAATATAAACATCATCCATATTAAATTTAATGAATTAAGCTAGTGTGGTATATTTTTTACTTTAATTAATTACATTAATTGACTAACAAACTGATGGACAGCACTACTGTAAAAGTTTCTTTAAGAGTAATCAGAAAAAATTCCTCATGTTTAAAATGGCTGTTTCATGAACTCTTCTGCTCTCACCCTTTCTTCTTCCCCTTCTCTGACGCAGTATCTTTGTCGTTCTCCTTGATGCCTGGAATATCTCTGGGCACTGATGGCTCCTTTTCCTTCTCCTCCTGCTCTTTGCGACTGGCTGATTTCTTTAGGACCTCATAGTCAGAGTGAGGGTCCACCTCCAGCACCTCTTCTTCTGGAATGGTGAGGGTACGTGTGAGAGGGGTGGTGCCTGCAGGTACCTTGAAGGTCAGGTCGAACTCCACAGGCATGCTCAGCCTGAAGAACAGCATGTCTGTGTTAGCATTCTGAGATCCAAATGTCTTATGGGTAATTTTCAAGCAGGGGGCGCTGTCCACAGTTCCATCTACACGAGACACCTACAGGTTCCATGAAAACAACACAGATGGTTAAAATATAGGGGGAAGCAGTATATTTATATCAGTACAGATATAAATATTAACACAGATATAACACAGATTGTCTGCATTAAAGTACATTAATCATAATAAACGTATGAGCATTATTAATCAAGAATAAGAGACAATTGCAGGGACCCCTCTCATACCTCAATGTGATTGTGGTCAGTAGGCACTGAAACAAACTGAGGCAGGCTCTTACTGAACCACATAGTGATATCTCTCTTCATGTTGATAGCGAATGGCTCAAACCCTTCTTGGAGCCCACAGATGGCAAAGTAACGCAAGCTGCTAACATTCTGACCCAGGTTAATGCGACCCACCTGAGACAGACCCAATGCACAGACTGGTATAAAACCTGGAGAACAGGGAAAAAAAAGACTTCTTCATAAAGAAAATACAGCTTTGGTTTTAAGGGTGTATGTGGATTTCCTCAGCATGGCATTTGACAGCACATTTATCTTTTTAAAGGAACAGTTCACTAAAAAACTTTTTTTAGTTTTTTACTCAAGCCCACATCATTTTGCTCAAAACGTATCACTTACTTTTTTGTAAAATAAAAATGTCAAGTTTGAAGAATAGTCTGTCATATGGTAAATAATGTTATTAAATAGAGACCAGATCTGTCAAGTTCATACTATAAACAAGTCAATTTTGTTACACCCGGAAACAAGTTATTTTTCAATCTTAACTAGAAAAACAAAAGGTGTCTAGACTGTCTGAACTCTATCTACTGGAGCATGAACATATAAATGGCACAAATAAACTGCTAATTAATGCTTTTTATGAGAAGTTACATTACACGTTTGCTAAAAATGATGTTAGAATGAGTAAATGACAGAATTTATATTTTTGGGTGAACTATACTTCAGTGGTAAATTTTCCATTAAACAGTATTTTAAATCAAGACTTGGATTGATCTGTGTCCTGGAAACTAGCCTCTCGAGACTGACCCAAAAATAACTGCAGACTTTTCCCGACCGGCTAAATGGCAACAGCAAAGCTTATTAAAACCGTATTTGTGCTGCAACATTTTCTCTTAAAACAATCTATTGAACCTTGTGATACAGTAACCTGCACTGCCTAAAATCCCTTTATAGCACAAATCCTTACCATCTCCAATCTCAATGTCTTTAAAGGCCATTTCAGAGCCAGAATCGCTGATCAGCATCTCTCCATTTAGAGTGAACATGATGTTCATTTCAGTCAAGTCTATCATACAGCCCACCACATCACCAGACTGCCACTGACGCCCAAATGGCTCGTTACCGATGTGCCATCGCTGGGCCTTTGGGACAGAAAATAAGAAGAAATTTAGAAATTCTGCATTTTTTGTAGCCATTAAAAATTGTTCGTCAGCAACAAAATATGATACCACTGACCCTGTTTCCATTAAACACATATGCTAACTCATCGGAACCGAGCTCAACATCAGCACGGACATTTGGTCTGGCCCAGCCCACCCTCATCTCTCCTGTGGTTAAGGCCTCAAACTCAAAGTACCATTTTCCTGAGGTAACGGCATACTGCTTCTCTGCTCTGAAGATACGCACTTTATCTCCAGGTGTGTTGTCGACGCTATGACCGGCTAGGAGAAAAAAAACAAAAAGATATTTAAAAAAACAAATGGTTCCTGGATGGATCCTGTTGATGGCCAGGAACCCAGAAGCCTACAGGCAATACTACATGATACACTAATGCAGCCAAAACAATAACTTACTGCTTTCCTGATCTGGGGGTTCAATGTTGTATCCATAACCAATCAGAGTGCGTACAGCATTGTTCACACTGTCTCTGTTGGTTTTTTTGGTTCTCTCATCCAGCAGGTTGTACGGCACCAGACGAGGGTTACGTTTATTCATGATGTCCTGAGGGTCAGAAAAAGTTTATTCCTTTAAAAATGTACATGACATGAATATTGTCTTTAAAGCTGCAATCCATAACTTTTGCCTCTCTATCTCCATCTCTGTTCTAAACATAAAATTGCAAGTTGCAAAGTTATTTTCCTAATGTAGATTAATCTGCAAGTTTAAAATTCTAAACAACTGCTTTAAGAACAAGTTACAAACGATGCACCATTTACAGCACCCGGACATAAGATATAGCATCTGGATCTTCTGTGTACCGTGCACCACTGCAAATTGGCGTATGGTAAGGAGACCATTTTGAACACCGATCTGTTATGTACTTGCTCAATAACTGATTTTTGTTCATTTTTAATCAAACAAGTTATGGATCACTGCTTTAAAACGAACTTTATAAGAAATGTTAAGTGCTTAATTAAGACCAGCATGGAGTTCACTACCTGCACAATGCTGTAGGTCCAGCCTTGTCTCACTCTGTCTCGTGCCCAAACATTGTGCCCATTTTCTGCCAGCTTCTCCACCAGCTGGTTCTGATTAGGTGTCAGTTTGACATGACTGAGGTCCAGAGGAGCAGGCTTGTAGCCACTACTCATCACATAACTGAAAATGGTAGAAAACAAAAACTAAAAGATTATACATTATTCAAGATATATCGGACAATCCTGTATTGTGTTCTTTAGGTTAACATACGTTTTAGGTAGTTTGATCTTCTTCAGATTCTCCTCTGCTTTCTCATCTCCCATACCCACATGACAACCAAGAGCTAAGAGAGTTCTGAAAAATAATGAGAAGAAACCGATTAACAAATTGGACTGACAATAAACAGATAAGCGGACAGACACCAGATTCAGAAGATAATCACTTCAGGGTTTCTCCAGACATCTGAAGGTTATAGTTCCTCTCAGGTTCAGGAAGACTCTGGAAGTCCACCAGGCATGGATGCAGCTTCTTATTATCATCCCTGAACTAAGAGGGAACAGGTTCATACATACAGATAATCAGTTTGGATCCTCTGTGTACTGTTAATGTGTAAAAATCTGTGTGTAGTGCTTAAGTGTGTGCTTGAGCACAGAACACTCACTGCTCCATAGGTCCAACCCTGCTCAATACGGGTCACAGCCCAAAGCTCGTGAATGTTTTCTGCAAGCTTCTCTCTGATGCGCTCCAGATGAGGAGGTAGCACAATCTACAAAACACAATGCTCTCATTGACTACTATGTAAAAGTGTCAATGGCAGGCAAGAGTAAAGAGTAAGAATAACCGAGACAAAGTTAAGCAGTGGGTAGTTTACCTGGGCAGTATCAACAGGGCAGGGAGTAAATGAGGTGTGTTTGAGAGACTGTGTGGGGCCCAGTAGGTTTCGGACACCACTGAAGTCATGCTTATACTCCTTAATGGGCTCAATTCGCATTTTGTCTTTAGGAAGAAGAGCTTCGTAACATGGTGCGTATCCGGGAGGCGGCAGGAACTTAAAATCACCATGGCGACCGCCCAAGAGAAAGCGAGCTCTGAGGAACATAAAAAAACTAAGTTCACCAAAATGGGAATATATTACAAATGCAAATGAATGATTCATATCTATGGCGCAATTTTTTTTTGCAGCACTTCGAGATAATTAACATTTGGTAATTACTTTACTCCAGCAGAGAAGCTAATGACGGGGAAGAACAGGCCGTCTAGATTGAAATTCTCAAACATCCCCTGGACTGGGTGACCGTTGATACGGAAGGAGATACTGGGCACGCTCAGATCCAAACAGCAACTTACAACGTCATCTGCTGCCAGGATGTGCTGGCTGGGCGAAGCCACCTGACGTGACACGTGACCTAAAGAGAACTAACATGTTTAAGAATCATAAACATTCAAGCACACCAGTGTGTACATGCTCAGGTCACCGCGTTTACCTGACCACAAGTAAAGGCCATCAAAGCCGTAAGAGTAGAGGTCATCACCCACACCATTGCCACCCCAGCCCTCTCCTCCTCCTGGGTAAGGACTGTAGCCCTCAGTCATACCCCAGCCCACACGCAAATGGGTTGCCTGAGCCGTCACAAACGATTCTACGTAGTCCACCATCACCTCAAAGTACCACTTTTTGTACTGTGTAGAACCTTCACAGGTACCCAGGAAGATATTGGGCCTCACACTGTAAGGAGCAATTGACATTTATGAAGCAAATGTTAAAATATGTGAAATAATTTTGAAGAATATTTAGATTCAGTACATCTACACAAGCTCCCCTGTTAATGAAGATCAGCAAACTTTCCTTGGTTATACAACATCATCAAACAAACATGGTTACAAAATCGTTGGTCCAACGTTACCTTGATACATAGTTAACGATGTTAGTCTGAAGCAGGAGGTCACGACCCGGAAGCAGATTTTCTGTGATGAGGTTTTGATTGGACCTTACAGCAACACCATTACACACACACAGAGAACGGAGTACATCTAAAACCTGACCAAATAATGGAAGAAGAGGGTAAGATCTTCTGTGAGATTAAATGTAGTATGTTGATCACATAGATCAATTACATGTTTGCTATCAGACCTTATGGTTTCGACCATGTTTGTCCAAGAGAGAAATAATGGATTTGATATGGTTCTCCTGGATGATGTTCAAGACTTCAGGACTTTCAATCAAAACACAGTACAGCACCTCTAGAATGCCTGGAGATGAAGATATCAAAAAACGGTTCTTGCAGTAATGTTAATTTGTCATTGGCCAATGTTCTACAAACATCAGCCTAAAGCATTATTCTTAAATTCTTAGTGAAATGCTCTCACTTTTGTGGAAGTGAGAGCATAACAGAATATAAAAAATGTTTGAATAACATTCTTACAATCAAGCATAACATTAATACAACATCTAATAAACTACACATTTTGAATGTTCTTAGAACAAAATGTTTTTTGTTCCCTAATGGAAATGTTAGGCAAACTTTCTTACAACCTAAAATTGTTCGCCGGGGTGAACACTATCTTTTGATAGTATTCTGTGGGATGGGGTTGTGTTTACCTGAAGAAGCTTCCAGACGATCCAATTTACTGACCAGCCAGTCCAGATTATCACAGAACAAAGCACAGTTAGAACGGTTTCCTCTAATCAGAGACGCTGCAAAAACAGACACACAGATCAATTCACATAGTCAAACAAAACACACAATT
>JAZGTK010018876.1:0-11642 GCA_036877625.1 Ambastaia sidthimunki | reverse complement strand
ATTACGATTTTATCTTGGTGGGTAATCAAATGGGGGACAAAATCTCATAGACTGTTGAAAAAGACATTGAAGATGGGGCCCAAGCTATATCTGGGGACCATTATATCCAGAATATTATGATATTAACCTGTAAGCAAACACCTAGCATGCACACAAAACCTCTTAGCAACCTAAAATTACCCTAAAAACCACCCAGAACACTCAACACTGTGCAAAATCTTAGAAGCTATTTCAGGCATTACTATAAAGTATTATATACTTATATGTAAGAAAATCTATTTAAGATTTATTCCAGTTGCATAATACAGTTTAAATAGTGGCTCATGTACAAGTTACAGTATGTGCAAATACAGTATTTCTTTTTTAATCTAAATGTCAAAGTGTTAAGACAATAAATCCACATGAGTCTGTACTCCAAAAATACTAGCAGCTCTGCTCCCAGACTATCCAGTGTCTTTTCTGCCATTTTTAGACTCACATGCAAAGAGAAGAGGGCGGAGACAGGCTTGTGGTCACTAATAGTAAAACCCATGTGACTGCGGTAGAACTGCTGGGACACTCTGGTGGCTCCGCCCAGCCACGAGGTGAGACCCCTCTGCAGAGCGGCATTATGGGACGGCACCGGGGAGCCCGTCCTGCGCAGACGCCACAGGATGCGGTCTGTCCATGCAGGCTTCCTTTTTTTGGCACTAGGAAATGGAACAAAAAATCAAAGTGCTCATAAAACAGTATCTCATAAAGGAATGTATAATATAATACACTCACACACACACCTTGTGTCATAAGTGTGTGTTCCCACATCAAACTTGTAAGTTGGTGGGAAATGAAGTGGCCCTTCTATAAATCCCTCCAGAACAGACTCGCTTTTTTTGGCCATGTTGAGCTGCGGCAAAGACAAAACATGACAAAAATGTTCTATGTTATCTTCCAGTCCATTTTAGAAGACAGCACAGCATATGGTCTTGCACGTGCGGCTCTGAAAGAGCTGAAGAGCGCTTTAGTATCATTTATGAAGTGATATACTGCCCTCTGGTGGTACTACATAGAAAAATACGAAAGGCAAGAAAAGCACAAAAGATAAAACATTATTTAACATTAAATTCACATTGCATAAAAAATAGCTACAAAATCAACATGTGGACCAAAATTAATTAATCCCTAATGAGTTATAGCCTACAGCTTAATTTACACAAAATATCAACCCTGTTACTTATTCTAATGTGCTTTTGCAACTGTTTGCTTTTGCTTATACACTAATTTTAATTTTACATTTGTTGTAACTTTGTTTGTTGTAACTAAATAAATCAAAGTTTTGAACTGTATTCAGACATGACCAAAACATGGGTAATGTAAAGCAGCTTATATAGCTTATATATATTCTATCATGCAACAGCGATGGACAAACAACATTTTGGTTAAACACCTCTTTGATCATTTGTACTATTTAACTGAATCTCTGTAGTGATTAAGACAAGGTAGAAATTTTGATCTTATCGAACATGTTAAAGGTAATAAAGATATTATCTTCAGATTTGAAGATATCTTCTGCATGATAGTCTCATAGTTTTGTCTCACCTGATCCTTCTCCCATAGTAGAGAAAGTTTGTTATTCTCAACTGCACTTTTCACCACGTGAATATCATAGCCCTCGATCCGGAAATTCAGATCACCAAACCAAAACACCACACTGCAAAACAATACAAACATTTCACCACAAAAAAACCCAACAAGTCAAAAGAAGTTTAGCTGTACAGACTTATTCATTTCAAACATAAATGCTTGTAAAAGGAACACTATTTTTTGCATGCAGTTGAAGTATAGTATGACCAGGGGGTGTCAAACTCCCAAAAACAAGATTTTAAATCATAATCAGATTTAGAAAGTATAAAAATAGTAACAGTTTTCTAATGCTTTTTACAGCCTGAAAGCTCCTGGTCACTATAAGCTCTTGTTGCATGGAAAAGTGTAGCTTGAAAATTCTTTAAATTGATGATGATGAATTATAAAGACTTAAAGCAACACGAAAAGTAAGTAAATTAAGACAGTATTTTCATTTTGGGGTGAACTATTAAAGATTATTTAATAATGTAAAAGTAAGCTCTGGCATTTTTCCCAGTTACCCACTCGTGATCCAGCACGCCCACCGCGGCCCCGCCCTCAAACTGTTGCTGCTGCAGGATGCTCTCAAAGTCCTCCATCCGCTGCTCGAGGTTCCGCATGTGAGCCGGCAGGTGGCAGTTGAGGAAGCACACGGGGTGTCCGAACACCATCATACGTGCACTCACGCCCCCCTTATTCCCCTGAGACAAACATGAAGAGCCAGAGGATAATGGAAAGCTATTAATAATACAGCATTTCTGTTCTGACACTCTCTGTAAGTGTTTCTTCGAGCAGCCAAATGCCAATTATTCTGCATGTCATATAATGCTGATGTGAAAAATTGGCAGGAATTGAACTGATGATGGCTTTGAAAAGAGCTAAGCAGGAACATAAGAAGTTCTTAAAGAAACAGTCAGTGTGGAAATCAAAGTTCTGTCATTATTTACTGAACCTTTATGCTGTGATATAACAGTTGATCACAACGATCACATCTGTCAAGTTCTTAAAAGGCCACTATACAAGCACCACAGAAGAAGTCACGAGCGCTATGTCATGAGCGCTTTTATTCCAACTGTTTTAAAAGCCACATGACATCCCATTTGGTTATGAGAAACAAACAAAACCTCAATAATGATGTTATACCAGGTGCGTGAGCAATGATGCATCAAATTGTTGATGTGACAACTTTTATGAGCATTTACATAGTTTTTTGTAGCTTGACTGACGTGGTAACTATGAACTGTCATTGTATCTGACATTTAGGGTGAGTAAAGAATCATTTTGGGGTGAACTATTCCTTTAAACAGCTTGCTATGGGTGTACTGTTCAGTCAAGGGTGAAATAGGTTGTGCAGTGACATGCAGTTTATTAGCAGCGCTGGTGCTGAGTTCCCACGGGTTGTGCTCTCTCTAGCACCAGGGAGAACTGAGAGCTGGTGTGTGTGTGTGTGTGTGTGTATGCTCTCTCTGTACTTGATCAAACAGAGATGAACCTGTTGTATGTGTGTGTGTGTGTTGTGCACTAGAAGACAGGTCAGATACAGAGCTGCTGTATTTCCCACTGTATCTCGCTCAAAGGAGACTGCAGTGCACCTTCCATGGGATTCAAACCCATGACCTTGGTGTTGCTAGTGCATTGCCCCACCAACATCCCAGTTTCTGCTGAGGTTATACTAGTTTTACAATCCAGCCCAGCACTCACCCAACAGCCTCCAAGGCCGGTGCGTGTTTTCTGGGTCTGTATCCCCCTGAGGAAAGGAAGGTGACACATTTTGGTGAACACCAGCAGGAAAACACCTTGCATCCTCTGAGATGCCACCTATAGAAAATAAAGACATTTTAGCTTCTCATTTGTTTCTTCTGTGTCTATGTCTGACACCTGAGTCATTCTCAGACATTTATCTGCTTCATGCGCTTTATTACTGCTATCATTTTTATTTTATTGAAATTAATGCTAATATTTTATCCTCTTTATATCTCTTTACATTTTTTCATATTGTACTGTCTTTAATTTTATTATTATGTGTCTTGCTGTTGAATTTGGATGTGTAATGGAAGCTTTAATAACCAAGGAAAATTCCAAGGAAAATACCAAGGAAAATTCCAAGAACAATTCCAAGGAAAATTCCAAGCTTTATTAATCAAGGAAAGTGTGTGCAACCACACCTGCCAATAAAGCTCTTTCTGATTCTGATTTTTTTGCTACTTAAAGGCTGAGGATAGAAATAGGATTTTTTTAAAACTTCAACTGTATTTCTTATGGAATACAAATGGCTTTGGTGTTTGGTGTTTTCTGATGACCCACCTACACATTGGCCTGCAAAAATGTTACAGTTAGGATCTGATATGAATTTGTATCTGTCTTTGGCCTGATTTAAACCTGACAAGCTTTTTGGTATTATACTGACCAGGACATATCCAAAACGACTGAGTGTGTCCATGCAAAGCTCACTCCACGGGTCTGTGAAGAGAGCATCTTTGAGTCGTTTGTTTATCATAGAGTTCACTTCTTGTAGTCTACAGTGAAGGAGAAGTATAAAGACAGAGAGAAAGAAGGTTAATATAAAAATTCATTTACAACAATGGGAAATATGTACCATCAAGCTGCTATAAACAAGTTCAGACATCCTCACCCAACAACAAACATATCTGTGCTCCTGTTTTCAATCCCAGGACCAAACAAGGAAGTGATGTCATCAGGTGGCATAGCAGACCCCACATTCCACGTGACAAGGTGCACTCTAAAAGAAAGACTTAATGTAAAATTTCAAACATGCTGAAAAAAACATACTCTTTTCTAAAACCTGGTCAGCTTCTTTACTATTTACCGCCTATAGTAGAAAGGCAGCTCCCTTCTTAAGCAACGTTCTAGCTGAAATGAAACCTCAGAAAATTGGGAATGTATCCGTGATGATTAGTATGTAGAATCACTTAAGAACGCCATCTGTAGCTTGATTTCCCTAAAGAGTGTAAACACTGCGGCGCAGTCAAAACATTGCTGTCTGTATGAGCATCCTGACCAGCCAGACAGAGCAATAATGGCTCAACCAATAACATGAGATTTGGGTCATTATTTTTGCAATTTTTTTCAGATTTGCAAATTAGCTTTACAATGTTGTCATGTTAGGTTTTAGAACACAGCTATAGTTTCACAAATTCATAGACAGGTTTTATTTCACATTCACAGTTTTGTGAGTAATTATTACAATTGCTATCACAAAACCTGGAAAATGTCACCTGTTTTATTTAATGGCTTTAAAACACTCCAAACCCTGTTAACTTGCTTATTAGAGCACATGAATGGTGAGTAAACAGCACTACACATTATCATCATCGTCTGTTGATGCTGTTGAAGATGACAGGCTAAAGGATCCAGGGACACATTTGTGTCTCTCGGAATGCTGCCGGCTAAACCCTCCTGTGTCCATTCTGTCACCAGCCTCCGAGAGACATATTATGCTGATTTAAGAGAACAGAAAATCTCAGCCACGCAAGTGCCTGGTCTTGAGACCCATAAACCGTCAGATTCTCTCCCCAGCCGAGTGAATATAAGCAAGCCCAGCAGAATCAAGCGAAGGCCGAACGTGTCACATAATATCGTATCACTGGAACAGCCTGATTTAATTGGACAAGGCATATAAAGGACATCTCACCTGAAATCACCTTCCTCGCTGGTGGCTTGGTTCAGCTTATTGTTACCGTCTCCTGCGTTGGGTATCTGCGTTTCTGAGCTTAGGATTGATGGAGGAACGGGGTTAGATGGTGCACTAGGGTTTGGGTTGGGGATCGCTCTGGCGATTAGGTTACTTTGCGTGTTAGCACGAATGGGCTGTGCTGGGGGGCTTGGAAGTGTTGGGGGGATGGATGATGGGGGGTTGAGGTGAAGTTGAGAGGTGGGGCTGAGCTGTGGGTTTTGGGGGCTGCAGTAAGGCAATGGTGACTCCGTTGGGGATTTTGACAGCATAACAGTTTTAACCTGCAACGAAGGCTCAGAGAGTCTGGAGACTTTGAGTGCTGTTTTGGTTGGTAGGGCCGTCGGCCTGGGACGACTGATGCTGATGCAACTAGCCGACAAATGTGAAGTCAAGCCCGGTTTTACACTCCCCTGTCTAGTTGGATTTGTCTGCATTGCCTGAGCATGTCTAACCATCGGAGGGTTTTCAGTTATGCCCATCTGGCAATAGGAGGGAGTGGACAGTTTGCAGGGGTTTCCAATCAGGGTTTGAACTGGAGGTTTGTGGAGACCTAATACTCCAGTGGGTTCTTCTGGCATTGGGCAGCTCTGAATGGACTGCATCGGATCCATTGACCTGCACGATAGGGAGAGATATGGAGGTGTTTAGAGAATGTTGCAGCTTTCAAAGGTTTTGGAAAACATAATTACCACAAAAGGTAATTCAACCCTGAGAATGCTGGCCCGGTGCACTTCCATTGTAAGTGTGTTACTATAACACCAATCTTTCTTTTTTAAATGAGAGATTAGTCAAAAGCAAATTTTTTGTCACAAATAGTGTTGATACATCTCAGCTGTATTTTTTGCCTTTGATAGATTTACTACACAGGTCAGTAGAGAGGAGGAATTTTGGAATCATATTGGAAAGAGATGGCAACAAGAGTCAGGAAAAGACTCAAACCAGGTCACCAGCCCACAAGGTTATTGGCTCTGACCAGACTGATTGTATTGAACCTGAGACATTCATTTAATTAAAGAGGACAAAAGTATAAAGGACAAGAAAGTAGCTGCTGTTTTTGCTGTAAGACGAGAGCAGTAAGACAAGTTTATTTGTCCTTCACATTCCTCTGTCTTCTACCACATCAAAAGACATGGACTGTTGCTGTCTGCATTGGACGAGGAAGTGTGTCTGTGTGTGTGTGTGTGTGTGTGTGTGTGTATAGGCCTTTGACTAGCAGCCAGGGCTTCATGTCCCCAATATCATATCTTGCCCTCTGCTTTTCCTGGGACACCCCTGCCTGATGTCATTGAACTAAACAAAGAGCAATTAGCAAAGATCAATCCTTCTCTTCAAATGACAGTTATATACCCTTCTGTCTGTCCTGATCTATTTTCCTGTTGCTTGGCAACAACTTGCAATCCCAACACCTTCCCTTACAAACATTTCCATTCTTTTAGCCATTCTACAAATTTCCTTTAATAATCAGTCTTCTGATTTAGAGAAAAGCGATCAATAGGGGACTCTTTAAAGAAAGTGCTAGAGATAATGGTAGTCACATAACATTAGCAATGGGCCTCTGCGTCTCCATCTGATGCAGGCTAATAGCTCAGCGCTTCTACACATTGGTATCTTGGGACAGATGTTTGGTGAAAGAGACAGAACGCTCTTTCAAGTAAAGATTTATACTGTAGAAAACACTATAGACATTCCTGACAGAGTGGGGAAACAGTAAGCACAGTCTTTAGCCAATCTGAGTGTGTGTTGATGTTCACATGACATGCAGAGAGAAACATTTATATTCAACAACTCATATAAAATTAATATAAACAGCCAACGCTGAGAGGCTAATGCGTTCATGATATATCCAATGGAAGCCGTAGTTCATAATATCTGAAAAGGGATATGCAATTCATTTGAATATTTTATAGAATTTGGTGCGAAAATCAGCAAATAATGCAACAAAGCAGTTTAAAATTTGAGTAACACTATAATCATTTTAATTATAAACAAATTATAATTAGAGGCATTAATAAATGACAGGGTAAGTGTATTCAATATGAATAAAATATTTATGGCATTTTTTGGAATGTACATTAACTTCTAAACATCATATATTGTAATATAGTTTGTTGATGTTATTAATAAAAGTTATTAAATTTTACCTAATGTTCAAAGTGTTGCTGAAAGCTCAGCATAATAAACACCTGAATATTTTTTAGAATAATAAGACTTCTAAGCAGCAAGACCATCAAATATGGTCCCTGAAGGGCACTGTAATAGGATGGCATGGTGAAAACAGGTCAGCATTAAAAATTTAGGATGATGTCAAACTATAACAATGGCTCAGTGGAGACGAGTGGAAATATCTATACACAAAAAGATAAAGTGGGAAATTAGAAAGTGACTATACGTTTGTCCATGTCCCTTAACAACACCAACAGACTAAAACATATTCATTTTATTATGTATTATGTAGGGACTAGCTGTCACCAGGGGCAGTTGTCATACGGGCTATAAATAAGTGTTTTCACTTGTCGGGGATTTGAATAACAGTTTTAAACACTAGCTGAAATCTGTCTTAGAAAAGCACAATATTGTGAATTCTATTTTCAAACAGCAATTAAATTACTATAAAACCACACTGGAATATATTCAGTCAACTATATGAGCTTTTTAACTGAAAGTGACCTCCAACCTTCCAGTTATATCATTTATAAATTTCTCTTGGTCAGAAAATGGTTTACATGTTTATAAATAATTATAAGTATTAACAATGGTTATATTTTTATTTACCTTCTACATTTTTGCTGTTTCATGCATTGTTTTACTGTTTAAATTTTGCAGTATTCCATTGTGATTTTACTGTAACTCACCCCAGTGACAACATGCTTTTTGTGGCGCATGCTGCCACAAAAGGTGAAGGCATTAAAAAGCATATGCATACTGTCTTTCACAAACAAGCTTTATGTGGAAATATTCCCTGAAGTATAAAGCCAGACAATTAGAGTGTGACAGCTGTATTCCCCTCCATATCCCCTATTTGTAATAGCCTTAAAATATCTAATGAAATTCCAAGGATTATTAAAACATTTTACTAAATTATCTAAATAGACAGCAATGAATTTATAATGACATTTTTAACCGTATAATGTGATCATCAGCAGTACTTGTACTGTTAAACTTCTCATCTATTCTAATTATAGTTACAATTAACAAAAAACGAAGGCAAAGTAAACTGGCTGATATATCCACTGACCGACATGACCCTTGAAAAATTACCAGTGCTTATTTGTCGCAAGGAGTGTCAACTGTGTAACTGGACATCAGATCAAATACACGAGCATATAATAACCTTTAATTTCTACCAGCCGAACCGATTTCACGAGCAAGGTCACATCTGCTCGCGTGTCAATTAAGAGTCTGCGTATGAAATAATTCACCGTTTCATCATGACACGAGATGAGGACATCTGTTATTATGACAATGGGGGGAAAAAAATCAATGCAAGTCTATGAAAATTCACACGCTGTCCCGGTATGAGATACAATCTGGTTAGATTGATTTAAAGTTGTTTTGTCCGGCGACACTTGTTTATACGCTGCAGTGTCTGGAGGTGAAGGATGTCACGCGCACCGATCGCATGCATACGGTGAGAGACAAACAAATACATTGATCTGCCTTATTGGCCCATTTGTAGTTTGGAAATCAGCTGAATATTCATGTTTTTGAGGAAGCATTCTTACCTGCCCTGTGTCTCCGGTGGAGGACCGGTGCGAGTGTGAACGTGTGACCGGTAGAGACGCTCACATCGCGCACACGCGCTTCGGCTGGTGTGATAGTGATGGAGGGCGAATACGGCTTGACTCGTGTTCACACGAGGAAAGGTACAAAAAAACTCACCGAAACATTTCGCTTGACGGTTAACGACGTCATTTGACTATAAATGACGCAAGTCGACATGACGTAAGCGCATTGCCGTGCGCGGAATTGAAATTTTAAGCGTTCAGTCATTATTATACATCACTGTCATTTTGACTTATGTATAAAACCATTTAATTTACGCACTTTCAGCATTGTAGCCTTAGAAGGTGGACATATCAATACCAAAATGTACCTATGGAACTTTTTCAACATGTATGGTCCTGGTATTCCTTAATGTATATCATGGTATATAAGCAAATCATGGTATTCCTTAAAGTAGCTTGGAATGTAATGTAAAAACATGGTGCATGGTACAATATGGTTAACTTTCAGTACTATCGTATGTATCCAAAGTATCATGGTATAACTGTAACATATACAACCACACAGTGGGGAAATACACCATAACAATACCATTATATTTCCTAGTATGTTGGAGTGCCGTGTAAATACCCGTGTAGTATCCCGGTATAAGCCTAGGTCAAAGTTTAGTACCACTGTACTAAATACCACTGTAATACTTGTACAGCACACTTTAAGACAGTATATAAAACTATACATTGAACTGAAGTGACAGATGTTTCTTTAAGTTCTTTACAGTTAGAATATATAATGTATAATATTGCTGGTCTTTTGAGTTTGTAAATAAATGGTACACATGCAACTTATCAAATTTAAGAAAACTCAGTAATGAATTGTGAAAGAAAAACCATCATTTAATCAAACCAGATCAGTAATACAAGCTGACTGCAACTTTAGTTTTATGACTTAACAATGCACTAGAGACAATAAAACTTATGTAATTCATATCCCCATTTCAATGGGGATATCAATATCTATTCTGGATATATAAATATGTATCTAGAGTGCACTTAAGTCTTTTGCCATGCAGAATGTGAAGTGTTGAAGGTTTTAAAAACACCTGGAATTAATTTTGGCTTATTGAAACAAGATTACAGGCTTTTAACAGGCCTTGAGAACCTGTATATCCCTGAGTGAATGTTTATATTGGATCTTAACTCTCATAATGCAGTTCTGGGGTAAAATACAATCTATTAAGATTTGCAGGTGCTTAATAAGACAGACTTTTGATCTTAAGCAAGTTTAGAGGAACATTTAACTGTTTCAGCTTCATCCAATCAGCAAATACCATCAGTATTCCAATGAGAACGCACAAGACATTTTAAAAACGTTGTTTTCTTTATATAACACAAAAAGTGCGCCGTCTATATTTTTAAACAAGTGATAAATCTGGGTTAAGGCTTAATTCCACATTAGATCTCATGCCTTTATAAGCCTGATATCTTTGTGTTGGACTGCATTCAAAACAGGAAGTAACAGTACCATAAAAATCATCCATGTATATACACACACTTTAACCCAGTTTCTGAGTGTAGAGAAAGATAAACGCACTTGTAATTTCACTGGAATGCACTGCTTCAGTGCTGAACCCAAACACACTAGCACACAGGTTATAATTCTTATCCCCTGCACGTGTGCGCATTCATAAAAATAGAACATAAAAGATTATTTATCTGATCTTTGGTTTGTGTGTGTTGTAGTCATTTGGGTCATTTACAGTGAAACGTGGTACGTGCGAATGTACGTTTTTATGGCGTCTTTGTTTTGGTCTTGACGAGGCCTTTCTCCACCAGACAGCGGTAGAATTCCTGGACGTATGTGTACACGCACTTCCAGTCGGGCTCCCGCATTCGCATTAAGTCATCGATGTCCAGCAGAGGAGGACAGTCGGCTAGTGTCCTGCACACACACACAAACACACTGTCAATGATGCTCACCCAGATTATCAGTGCAAACTCACTGTATATGGGTGAATCTAAGAACCTGTCAAAAAGTGTCAGGGTCATGTTTCACCTTTGACACCATTATGGTTTTTGTGCATTGTTGTAATATATTAATGGCAATAAAGCACCTATCTTTCACCCATCACCAAATTAACCTACAGTAACCTACCGTAATGCAAAAAAACTTTATTTTATTACCGCAGTGCAATTCTGGTTTAATGGGTCATTTCAAAAGGTCCTAAAAATTTCTTAATTTTGTCATAAAAACATTGAGAGGAAAAGACCTTAAAATTAATTCATAAGTGTGTAATAAAAGGTCTCAAGACTTACTCTGCAGTCTTGAATGCCTTCTCAAAGTTGCCCCTGCGGTCATAAGGGTCGAGGCTGCAGTATTCAAAGCCCTCGGGGAAGAACCTGTGCACCAGTGCACAGAATGCCAAAC
Source organism: Ambastaia sidthimunki (assembly GCA_036877625.1). Classification (NCBI taxonomy): domain Eukaryota; kingdom Metazoa; phylum Chordata; class Actinopteri; order Cypriniformes; family Botiidae; genus Ambastaia; species Ambastaia sidthimunki. The sequence continues at coordinate 202 of JAZGTK010018876.1, read as the reverse complement.
CATTTGCCCAGCTAGAAGAGAAATTTTGGATGTTCACGCCCTACACAGAGAAACATGAAATTTAGAGACTGAAAAACAGGGTTAATCATACAATGTTAATCAAGTATTTGGGTCATATATAAAATACACTAAAACAAATATTAAATATATATTATATTAAATCTTACATAAGACAATTAAGTTATATATATTAAGTTAAATA
>JAZGTK010018875.1:0-11643 GCA_036877625.1 Ambastaia sidthimunki | reverse complement strand
ATAAATTATTTTTGGGTAAACTGTCAATAAGTAGCTCTGTCACACAACAAATTCAAGCATGAAACATGTTAGAAAAGCTCTGTGGTAGTTCACGCAGCACTAAGGTGTGATGACTCACAGCTCCACTTAGAAAAACAGACACAGTGTGACTGTGCCGGGTACACAGGAAGTCTCAGCACTACCTGTGCAAACATCAAACATCGCTCACCTGAGAGTTGATGATGCGAATGGTGGTTTTATTTCCAACATCTCTCTCATAACCATCAGTGGGAGCTGTATTAAAGCGCAGAACTGCATCATGGGAGTCTGAAAACACACAAATCAAAGCTTTCATGAAGTAATATCTAGAACTGAGCCGTAAATTAACAAATAAATTACACTCTTGCCCAACGTTAAAGAAAAATAACTCAAACACACAAACTGCAAACATGATCAAAACTGTATATATTTATTTTTTATATTTTTATGAAATGGAGTAAAACACACTGTATATAATGAAGAATGGCTCATGAATTCATGATTCATCACAATCAAACCCTGCAACTATAATGGCTCATACCCTAATAATGTACAGACTACATGCTATATAATGCATTCCTGGAATATGTTGGCAAGAGAGACCATTACATCAATAAACACGCCTAAAGCCCTTGTAAACATGTTCCTCAGAATCATTTGCATTCACGCATGCGGCAGATACTTTTATCCAAAGTGACTTATAAGGCATTCAAGATATTCGGTGTTTCGGAGGAGATGAACTCATGACCTTTTAAGCTAATTGAATTATACCATCTGCCAACTGAGCTAAAGAATAATACTGCACAACCCTTTAATCTTTTCATGTGACTGCACAACATCCCACTTATTCAAACTGAGGTTACCCAACTGTTCAAGATGTTTGTTTAAAGTACAAAAGCAGCACAGCTCAAATCTCCAATCAGGCTTTTGATTGCCCTTGTTTTTGTCCTTGACAGCATCAGCCCCCATTCACTTTTACTGCATAGATGAGACCAGCATAACATCTGTGAAAGAAATCCATGCAAGTATGTCATTTGAAATGGGTTTAGACTACGACAGCATTTACTAATGATAGTGTGGCTCAAATATTCTTCCTCCTCTGATCCATGGAAGAAAGTTATAAAGGTTTTGAATAACAACTTTATGTGGTGAACTATGATGTTAACAATGCAACATTTACTCAAGAAATGCAGCATTTTTCAGACTACACAAAGTCCACAAGTGCAAAAAATTTGTGATGTTACAACAGTGCCGTCTAGTGGATTATATGCTTACTGCCATACAATATTTTGTTCCAAACACACAAATACTGCAATGAGTGAGAGAGACAGTGACGGACTGAACAAGGACAGAGAGAGAGAGAGCGAGAGAGAGAGAAAGATAGAGATAGAGAGAGAGATTAAAATGCATAATGAGTAGATGTTTTTCCTGGATGTGTGTGACAGTGACTGATTTCAGAATCCCGGGCAGACATTCATCTCTCAGTTCGGCTGACACACTGTTTATTGGCATTCATCAACCAGCAATTTTTTAAAGCAGTAAATGTGAGCTTGACATTGAGCATGTCCCCACAATTCTGACAGAGACATCAATCTGCTGAGACAACATCAGTCATACAGAAAGATACAGTGTGCAAGAGACAAAGCAGGAAATGATGTAGGCACAGTGTGTGAAAAGGCAGAATAATAAAACAAAAAGAAGCCATAAAATCCATTAACAATGGTTACATCACATTTTGTACAACGGGGTGGGAAACCATAAAAAATGCTATTTTGTATTATTTCATATTTAACAATGTTTTGCATTTCAAGTTATACAATCAGCAACTTGAGTGAAAAATTGCTGGCATTTGTTTAGTGCCCCACAAATAAAATGTCCATTAATGTCAATGTTTCTTTGTTTTAAATTGGAAAATTGAAGAATATTTTGAACAATGGATTTTGAAATAAATTTGATTTTAAAATCTTGATTCTTCACTTCAGCATTTGACTTTTTGACCCTTTTGTGCGTGTGTGTATTGTGAGACACAGACGCTGCATTACCACTAGGTGGCAGGTGAAGACCAAGGACTACAGCAGTAGGAAGTCAAAGGAACAGCTGGACTATAGCCATCTCATAAACCTGCACTGATAATATGTAAATCAAAACTGGAAAATCCTTATAAGAAATATGACCATGATAAACCACATGTACTCCAGTGTTACAGACTAATATTTTCTGTACAATCAGGTCTGAGAATACAGTACAGTATTTATAATGTTCACAGAGTGGCATTAAACACAAAGTTAAAGAGCTAGAGACAGATTTACATGAACGGAATGATGGAATTATTACAGGTCAGCACTGAGGAAGGCTATATGGAATTAAAGATGTGTTTATGCTGTTCTGGCTTATTGATTCATTTTGCTTTTTATAATATGCAAAATTTTCCCAGACCAGAGTCTCAATTCAGCGTGCAGATGTAGCAATTTTTAGTTTTTGTCTTCACGTGCCTGAAGTGACAAGTTTTCCTATGAGAAAATACTTATCACCAGTTTGGCAGGTGTACTGTTGGCTGTGCTGTGGTATTCCTGGCTGTCATACTTGTCCTTGAGTATTTTTAGAGGACGCAGTAGCTGGCACAGCTGAAGGAAACATTTGGACAAGACAAGCACAATTTAATAGACAGGATAAAGAGGCTTCAGAGAAAAATTACCTGTTTAAAACTGGCCTCTGTCTGGACTAAAATTATAGGAAAATCAATGCTGCCCATACTGTGATATATTGCGTGTGAACTAGTACAGTTACTGTAAAATACTACTAAACAAAAGCAACACATTGAATTTATCTACAAGCACAATTATGGCTACTGCAAGGCTGAGAAGATGGGTACGTCTTGGCACCCAGATAGTGACTTTAGGAAAAGTAGCTTTATGGTTCTAAGATTCACCCCTACTGAGCTACACCACACACAGCTTCACCGAGCTACACCTACTAAGCTTTGGTGTGTTGCCAGACATCTAAAAGCATTGGAGAGGTACTGTTGTTTTTACAAGTAAATGATTTGAACAAGTCTGGTATGTCTGATTTTCCTATTTTATTCAAATTTGCTTTTATTTGCAGAAATATTATAGAAACAGGTAATGAAAGAACTCCAGATATGGGAAGTCATATGACATTATGTATTGTACTCTGCAAAGCCAACAAACAGACAGTTTAGGTCTAGTTATTGCAGTAAGTTTATAGTCATATCTGTTCTGTGGCACTGTGACACTGAACTCTAGTGTGAAAGTAATGACAAGGTGGCAATAATGCCTACCGAGTGTGGTTTCAAGAGAGTGTCGAGACAGCATTATTACTAGTTTGTCGAAAACCTTTGTGAGTCTTAGTCTTTTTGGCAAATTTTGATGAGCATGTGATGATATAATCTTGTGATAGAGATGGGAATTCCACTAAAAGATTTGAATTTGGTTGAACTGTGCCTCAGGAAAATTACACGTCTAAACCAAAAGAAAATGTAAAATTTAAGCAGTTGGGTGATAAATGGTCGAAAAGATAGATGGTCAGAAGATTTACCAAAAAGCCCAAATACATTTGCTCCTCTAAATATTCATAATAAACAAATACTTCAGACTAAATTCTATATGATTTCATTCTAATAATAATAATAATAATAATGATGGTTGTTGTTATTATTATAAATAATGATACATGATAAATTGTATTATAAACAATACATTTTGATTATTGGAGGAAAGAAGGTAGTATTTGCTACAATACTTTATATAGAGAGATTGAGAGGGAGGGAGAGAGAGACCCAGGACAAAATCTAATTATAATCTTAGAAAATGTTCAAAGGTTCAAACTATTCAAAGGTTCAGACTGTATGAATAAGACTCAAACTGTTTTTGTCATTTTAAAAAAAGAAAAAAAAAAAATCACATGTCTTTATTGGCTCAGTCTTTATTATCCTGAAGAACAATGAAAGCTGTACGATCACCATGGAAACTCCTTTCTCTGTGCCCACTACCACCACAGATGCCAAAGCTGGAAGAATTTGGGCTCTTTATGTGCCTTGTGATTCGAGATTATGTAACCGTTAAGGGCATCAGCATCCCACTGACCCATTCAGAGGAAGTGGCATCACCACAGAAACCAAAATCCTCAAAAGAGAATCAGAAAGAATGGCTGCTAAACGCTACCAAAATGGGCCTTTCTTGATCACATTCATTAATGAGACTTGCTTCACTTCCTTAGGAGACTATTCAGAGAAGGCCAAACAATCACACCCATTATAGTTTGAAACCAAGATAACTTTGAGAAGCAAAACCTCTCAGAAAAAGGAATCCTGATAACTGATAACTACAAATGTGACTGAATATTTGAAACAATCAATCAATTGAATATCGTGACTAGAATGAAACAGTTTAACGTCAAATGAAACTGTAGCCACGGTAAAGCTTAAATTGTATTCTAAACAAAATAAGCCAATGCTTGGCAACTGTAACCAGCCCACAGGCAAGCCTGGCAGAAAAAAGTATTACTTTTGGTCATTTTTATGGGCACAGCAATATAATTAAAGATACTTTGTTCAATTGAACTGTGGTCACTGCTACAGCAACACAGTTCCTGTAGCTCAAACGGTAGAGCATTGTGCTAGAACCAGCAATGTATGCGTTGATGCTAAGTAACACGTTTTGCATAACTGCCTGGCAAGTGACTAAATGTAAACATAAATCAAACTAATAAGTCACAAAGACATACATTAAATGTTTTCAGTAATACTTTGAGAGAGTGTTCTTAAATAAACTCATGGTATTGTTCACTCACCAATATCTTTGCCAAGTCTAGAGTGGAGCATGGCTCCAGCAGAGGTGACCACAGCACAGGTTCGAAAGCCTTGCCCAAAGAGCTGGCTTAACGGTAAGGCAGGTACAATCTTCTCCCAGCCTAAGGTGAAGAAAGGCATCTCCACCCCATCCAAAGTTCTAACCTTCCCCCACTTCTTCAGCTCACACAAGACTTGTTGGCCGCTCTGTTTTGCCTTGCGATCCCCAGTGAAGGCCACGCCGTGTTTATTATTATTTAGATAGTCTTTCATAGCCCTCTGCAGACGTGGACTGAGCATGCCCACGGACATCCTTCCTCTCCACAGATTATGAACCAAGGACTTTGATCTTGGAACGTAGTAATCATCTGGCTCAAAGTTTTCACTTGCTCTGACTCGTTTTATTGTCCTCCTCCTGTCGTTCTCTTCCTCTTCTCCTCCCACCATCTCTTCTTCCTCCTCCTCCTCTTCATCTTCATCTTGCTGAGGTGAATCCTGGTTATACTCTTGCCTCTCGCGGCTGCGACTCACAGCAGCCGATCTGAAGCCCACATCTTGGGTGCCAAATGCAGACCAGGCTGCCAGGCTCTGAGGGTCTGGATATGGGTAGGCCTCCTGGCTGAGTGGACTAGGCTGTGGATCAACACTGGGGTTTTCTTCCTGACTTTGCTCTTGTTGGGTGTTACTAGAGGCAGAGGGGCTAGAGGTGCGGGGATTGCCTTGCAAAGAGGTCAGGCGGCGGGTGTCCGTATAGGAGAGAGCACCTGCGGAGTGTGGCTCATCCACTCGGGAATCCATAAAGTAGGACAGCAGAGCCAAAAACACCAGCACCCATACCAGCATTAGACCGAGGGCTAGTCGCCGCCACTGTTTCAGGATGGACTTCATTTCCCAGCAGTCCTCTCAGCTGACGGCACTGCACTCCAGACCCAGAAGAAGGGTCAGCAGGAGGCCTATGATAAGAGACAATTGGTTAACCTCTTTCTCAAGACACAGGATAAAAAAGTCTAACAATTACAAGTGTCTTTACAAAACTAGTTTAGAAAAAACCTCTTTTAAATAATCTGGGATTAACCCTAGAAGACTGTTCTAAACAAATATACCATTTATTTCCTCTTTATATTATCAAAATTATGACAATATCGCTCTCTTATCCTAAAACATTCCCTTGTCCTTCTCCCTCCATCCAAACTCAATATTTGTTTATATTTCTGTATTGATGAGGTGACATTTGGTAATTACCTCACTTTAACTAATCTGATCTTCTGACATCAGCATGCAGTGACAGAGACCACAAACCACTGTATTAGGTTCAGTTAATACAATTACACCCCTTAAATAACTGAGAACTCTGCATGAAGCATCACATTTGCGTAATTCTGATAAAAACAGCAAAAACAAAGCAGCTAGCGCATTAACCATGTGTGATATGAAAAACAAGGTTTTTTTTGTCAACACTATAGGCTGTGACACCACCACCAACAAATAAGTAAATAAACACCCATGAACATTCCAAAATCATTTTAGTACAAAAGCAGTTTTTTTCACCTCTGTTACTTGTTTTCAAATATTACATAATTTTGCAAACTTGGTTGCAAACGCTGCAAGATGAGGCATTAAAACCAGCAAATGCACTTGACACGAGTGGTTTAAAAACAGACGCGCAGTCACGGCGCCTAGACAGTATCTCATTGTGTCTCTATTCAAAAACAAGAAAGTTAGTTCCTTTGTTTCCTTTCTCTTCTGTGAGAAGGTCGTCTCCCCTGAGATCTCTTGTTCTCCAAAACCCTGTTATGTTTTTTCTGTTCTCTAACTGCTGATCTCAATTTAGATATGAAAACAGCGACTGTCATAACGTTCTTTCAGTCATTATCCACTCTATTTGTGTAAAACAAACAAAATACTGTTACATTACGCAACAGAACTGAACACACACACACAAACACAGGTTTGTTACCTCTTTGTGTTCCCTATTTCCTTGACTCCATTTATTTTCGAATAGTTTGTCAATCCCTGTAAGGGAAAAAAAAACACGAATTAGAGACAACAAGTGAAAAGTGAAAAATAAACTTTTTTTTTCATTTTTTTTCATGAAAAAAATAAAAAGTATGTGATGTCACTCCATAAGCTCTTAACTAAACATCCCTGTATTATATACAGTACTGTAGTACATACTATGTACTATATATACATACACATTTATATATACATGCATATATAATTCACAGATACCCAATCTATAGACAATTTACCCTAAATTAAAAATTCCATTATTTATTTAGCCTTAGAGTTAATTAAAAGGTATTTGCGTAACTACAATAATTACAATTCCCACCTCAAATGTTTCTGTTCTGCATTATAAACTGTTGCATCACATTCAGTTACAATATACAGTATGTCAGAACAAATGACATTTACTGTGGATGTCAAAAACTGCCATTCTAAATCAGGTTTCATTCGAAGTTGGATGCCAATGAGATTTAAAAGCTTCAGTGGAAAAAGAGATTGCTACTAATATTCTTACATTTTGGTCTGTTTCTCACACAAAACTAGGATTTGGAATACAGCCCAAATATGAAATACTTTTATAATGTTAAAGGCCCTTCAAGAGCCTGACAGACTGATCACTATAAATCACTATTGTATATTGTAAACATCTTTGTGAATATTCTTTAAAACAAAGAACTCTTTGAACCTCAAAAACATCTTATCATAAACTCATTAGAAAGGTCAGGAACAACATTAGTGCGAGTAAATAGGAGAATATTCATTTCTGACTGTTCTTTTGTAACAACGCAATAATATGTTGCCTAGAAACACTCGGTATAAAGCACTGGAGAGTCATTTAGCAGTGTGAGTCTGTGTGCAGTATGAAACCAGAGAGGAGGGGCTGATTGCAGCAGGTTTGGTGACTGCTGAAATGTGTGACAGACAGTAAGAGGACGTCTGTGATCAAAACAGCATTTGAGTTGCGACATGTCAAGGTTGAAGGCGAAATCAATTGTGAAGCTGTATTTATACAAAACAAAAGCAAGTGTAAGAGGTCAAATATCTACATTAAAAACAACACTGATATAAATTTCTTATAAAAAATAAGTATTAAAAAGAAGGTTTAAATTTTAATTTAAATAGATGATTTTAATATTCACACTTTATCTGAATCTAAGCTGATGCAACTAAGAGGAGTAATTTTTTTGCTCTTTGTGTAATAAAATACGAGTTCAATCTTGCTAGACTGACAATATTTTAATGAAAATAAACTAGATTTTGTGTTTTGACTGGAACGGGTGGGAGGAGTCAATGTCTGAGGTCTGTGTGGAGACAATGTTCAGCCCTTCTTTAAAGAACAGTAACACACCTACGACTTTATCTCCCACTTACTGAAAGAATAATACTCAATAATACAACACTTATATTAACACTTAACTAGTTTTACAATTGGGGAGGATTTGGACTGAAATCAAATCAGCTTTTAAGACAAACAAATGGGTCATTTTGATATTACGTGTTCTGACTTACCACAGTTTTAATGGCCTTTTAGCTATTTCAGTTTATATGAAGTCACACAAGCAGCATGTGAGAATTGTACAATTATGTTGTATTGTACTTTTAAAAAGTGGAATGAGTTATTTATTTTAAAGTTTTTTTAAAATGTTTAGCAGCTACTTTTGAATAATATAAGCCGGTATTTAATTCCAGACAGCAAAAAAACTTTGTTCCTGGATTGATGATGTTCCTGTATTGATCCTCTAAACAAAAAGAACCACAAGAACATTCTAAGTGCCTTTATCACCACATGACCTTATGAAGAAACTGACACAGACACGCTGTAACAGCAGAAATCTGCAGATAGAAATAGACACCAAGTACAAACAGAGGGAGGAATGTGACAAGGGGACGAGTCAGGTAAGGAGCAGAGGGGAGAGTTAAGGGATGTCCCATTCATTATTTATTAGATTTGCAGGACCCATCAAAAGTGATTTAACAGAAATCTTTCAGGTCAACATACAAGTCATGTTGTCATGTTGATTTACTGATAGTCATCCATCAGCTTAGCTTCACTCGTTTATATTATTTTATTATTGTATTTATTTTTTACTGTTATTGTAGTGGCTGTCTAAAATTTGCATGCAGCCAGCTTGTTGTTCTTCAGTTGTTGATGATTCACACACTAAAATTCAAGCCCTTTAAAACATCACTTTTAAGCCACAAACATTGAGATGGGTGACTTACTATGAGTCATGTCTCACACTCTCTGTTTCACAACGACTGTTGTGTTCTTAAGATGGTGTGTCAAATAACAAAACTAGTAAAACCGTATCTTGAGACACCTGTGTTTGCTATATCTAGCAGTTTTTAAAAGCAAGAATGCTTCCATAGAAGCGTATGATGCTCATTCTTCTAAAGTTACTACAGTAGTACACAATCTGACCTAATCTTGCACTGTAGTGAACATGAAAATGATTTAATTAAAGCTGGAACCATTAGCAATACAAAAACGTTCAAGCAAAACTGTATATAAACATTGTACATAAAAGTACTTAAATTCTTTGAGACAATGAACTGCTTATCACAACACATTCTATATCACATAATACAATTTTTTTAAGTCAACAATTATCATAAAAAAACACTAAAAAATGTAAGATAAATTCGATTATTGTTTAAATGCTTTGTGTACTAGCTGCTGGGTGTTCTCGTTTGCTGAGATTACTGTCTCCACGGTAACAACAACAACTCATCTGATTGGAGTTAGCTTCCAGGATTATGGGTAGTGTAGTTCTTTGTCAGGATTTTGTGTAATAAACACTAAACCGAAATTACACTGACTTATGGGTTCTACAGGAGTAAACAGTATATCACCGTTCAACCTCAGTGCTCACGGCTGCTCTGTCTGTGAGGTTTTTTCTCTCACACTGACAAACCCACAATCGTTTCATCAATTTCACCAAAGACAACCATTTGCACCGGAGGCTTGTTCTGTCCTTGTGGAGGGCAATCAATATACAAGACGAGAAGCAAAACCCAGCGAATGAGAGATAAGAAAAAGAATTTCTCAGCAGGCAACCGTGAAACTGCCGATCTCAATCCGGTCCGTCTTTGAATGACCCCGTTTCGCATTTACGCTGCTCCCCATTACGGCTGAGCAGGCAGTGCCCTGTGAAAGACTCCCCGCCTCAGTGCAGCGATGTGAGAAAAGCAGATCAGAGGTCATTTCACTGCATGTACATGGAAACGGAGGGAACGGATTGATGAGGCAACACATGCTCACTGTCACACACTGAACCCATTAACCTGAACTCTTCATCTACATGCTAATGCACTCCAGTCCACTGACGGACCTTTTACACGGCCTCAGCAGGATTTAAAAGCTCAGCTTCTGCATCTCCAAAGGTCTGCTTCCGATCGGTCCAGTTTCATCTCGCATGCATGTCTGATGTGGTGACCGTTTAGTGCCGGGCACACGGACGTACAAGACGTACAAGCGCTGCCTCCATCCAGCTGGGAAAATGTCTTAAATAAACCAACACAGATTACACAACCAACCAGAAATAAAGCCACCATCTGTACCATGTCCCTGAAGAAAGGCAGACGAACGGAGAGAAAAAAAGGTGTTGTTGTTTTCTCTGATGCATCCGTGTGTGGTCACTTGTGATGTCAAAAGAATAGTAAGTTGATACTGAAAATAAATTCATTTATATATAAAATGACACCAGTTGTTCTATAGCACTCAAATCGATACCCATGCATGGTGTGAATGACAGATGGCTGCTTCAGAACTGAATATGCACAAATCAGATGTGTCAAAATGCAGTGTAAACACGACCTTATAGACCTGCCAACCAACAATACTGAGAAAGTGAAAGAGCGAGAAACTCTCTGCTCTTCATTTGCTTGTCTTCTTTATTAATGACTGTTTAATGGAAAATTATTAAAAATCTGAATTTTCATTGAGATTAATATTTACTAAATTGATAAAAATGTACCCTGACAGTTTTAATTTGATTTGCAAATATGTATATTACTATGTAATGCAAATATTTAACTAAAACATCTGTGTTCAGTAGCATCAGTCTTTTGTGGAATTGAAATTGGTGTTTTGAGTGGCAGTGTAGTTTCACTGGCATTAGGCATGTGTGACAACCACAATGGGTGTGCGGTTATGAGTGCTTGAGTTTCAGAAACGAAAACCATAAAAGAGGTAAAATTGGTTGATATGAAGGCGTGAGCTAAAAGTGCTAATTTGAAATGATGGGGAAAGGCCAGTCTGTATAAGTTACGGTTGAATTTACACTTCCCGTAGCAACAAGCCCAATTCCATCACATCCATTATTCATAGATTGCTGTCTGACCTCCCAAATGTTTAAGGAATAATCTACAGTAATCTAACGGAATAACAAACTCAAAGGATAAGATATATTTCTTGATAGTTTTGGCAGGTTTTTGTAAACGCTAGGCACCTTTTATTTACGTTCTGTCAAACACTGTAGGGTAGGATGATGACAAATTTCTTTACGCTTATGTCTAAAGGCTGTGTGTCCCTTCAGAGGACGCCTGTGAAAGGATGTTGCTCTTCATCCATTTTGTCACAGAACTGTGAAGCATCCATTTAAATAGCTAATGTGGGAGTCCAGCCTGTATGGCTTTGCAGACTTATTCAGAGATGGAATCTGCTTGGGAAATGAGGGTTACAGGCTGCCAGGGGCGTAAACATCCTATTTGTCTTTATAAGGTAATTAAAAAGCCCTCTGAAGAAATGAGGCCACAAGCAATCTGATTATACAACAGCAATACCTGCATACTTTGTTTTAAAGGGA
>JAZGTK010018874.1:0-11643 GCA_036877625.1 Ambastaia sidthimunki | reverse complement strand
GTTCAGCCCGGACTGTGAGTTTGTCCATCACTGTTGAGAATAACACAGGAGGCAGTGGAGGGCCGTGTGCAGCTGTCTGTGTTTAAAGGACAGGTGTATATCCTCAGCCGTGAGTCTCCTAAATCTCCCTACAATGAGAAGCTTGTCAGGTAAGAGAAACAATGTCTCTCTCTTTCTCTCTTTCTTTGTGTGTCTGTCTGCTTGTCTCTCTCTCTCTCTGTCTGTCTCTCTGTCTGTTTGTCTCTGTCTGCCTCACTCTCTGTGTGTCTGTCTGCCTTTCTTACTGTCCATCTCTCTGTCGTGTGTTTTGGTGAACAGTGAGCTCATTCAGGTTTGACCTCTGACCTCGGGGCAGCTCAGCTCATCTCACTACTGACCAAAGCACAAGTCCATATGGCCGAGCACCACTAATGGCTTTATCAGCAGCAGGAGATGAGTGTTTGAGGGAAGTTGAGCGTTTCACGGCAGTTAAGCAGTTGAAAGGTCGAACTCTTCCCTCGTCCTCTCATTCTGGCTGGAGGGGACAGAGGAGCGTCTGATGAAAGCAGTTCATTATAACAGTGAGCTGAAACGCTTTCTGTGCACTGACTCTAGTTTTCTCTCTAGTGTGCACTACTCACACGAGCATCATCCTGACTACAGTTACAGCTCATGTGACTGATGGGTCATTTTAAAGCAGCTTTACAGTCAGGTGCAGCCTAGCTAGGCAGCACACTACCCAGCTAACAATTTTAGTTTGTTAGAACATTTCCCTAATGTTTCTATTTAGTAATTAAAATACGTTGTAATTGTTATTTTGAATGTTCCAAGAATGTTCAAGGTTGTATTAATGTTACTGTTAGTATTCACTAATATTATTTGTTAATATTAATATTATAACTTTTTTTAATTCTGTAAAACATTTAACTAACAACCTAAGAATAACGTTTTTGATATATGATATATAACGTTAAAAAGTTCTACTAATGCTACTGCAAGAACTTTTTTGATAGTGTTAAGAGAACTTTTAGAGAATGTTAGCCAACATTCTGAGAATGTTCCTGTTAGCCGTGTAGGCTGTGGGACAGATGTTACTACACAGAATTTGACACACACCCCGCTGTGGCCCACAGTAAACATTGTCATTAACACATTGATCAGCTGGAAATGTCACCGTGTTGTCTGCAGTGTTTACAACAGCCACCACCAGATGAAACTGCTTTGTGTGTTATAAATCTCTGGGCACAAATAAAACTACTGCATGTGTAAAACATAACTAAATGGTTGCCAGGGTGTTTGCTAGGTTATTTCTAGCTGGTTGTTGTTATAGTTATTTATCTGAAGCACACACTACAGGACAACTAACACGCTGAAGTTTAATACGGTAGAGGTGTAGAAATAGTGATATATGACTTAACAAACACTACTAACTGTTCACTAGGGCTTTTCAGACGTTGTAAAAATACAAAAAAAGTTCTGGCTATTGTTTCTTCAAAAGAGATTTAATGATAAGATCTACATTTACACAACTTTAAATAATTTTGTTTGTATTAAAAGATGAAGTTATTTGTCAAGTTTTAATGTGACTTTATTTTGTCATTCTGTTTTTCATCGGGATGTTATTTCTTAATGTTGCTGTGTGTTTAGTAAGTGAGGTACATTTGAAAGTGTGGTAGATAAGCGTGTGGACGTGCCGGTGACTACGACCCGTGTGATAACTCTGATTTCATTAAGATCAGAGCAGTCAGGTGAGTTAAACTGCTCCCGTCTGAATGAATACGATTAATGTTGATCTATTTTATTTACAGTCACTGCTGGGTTTTTATTTATCTCATATGTTTCAGGTTTAGAGACACAACGCCTGTGGAATAAACTGATTTATCCTGCCTGAATCAATCAGAACAAATCGCTACATTTATCTGTGATCAGTGTTGGGTAAATTACTTCATAAGTTACAGATTTAAGTGTATTTTTAAAAAAAAATCAACATTTTTTATCTTTTAGATGACACGTTTTTGGTTTCACTTCTTTTTGATTACATTTAGATTACCTTTCATTAGGATCATCATCTTCATGAGAAGTCATTAAGTATAATAATTAACTTGAAGTAAAATGAACTTGAAGTATGCTAGTTTTTAGGGTAATTTTATTAAAGCTGACAAAGTGACATTTAAGATTACAAAAGTGTATTAAAGTAAAAAAGGAAAAGTAGGAAGAAGTGAGTAATGTAATTATGTGATGTAATTTGAAACAGTAAAATAGTAATTGTGCTCTGATTGTGAGTATTTTAAAATGTAATTTAATTACAAGTGTTTGATTTTTCAGTTTCTAGCACTGTGTGTGATTTGATTAAAAACATTCAGAAAGACACAAGCGGTGTCTGTTTATCTGTTACATTCAGTTGCACAGATCTGTGGAAACACATTTGACGTGATTAAAAGTCTTTTTGAGCAGCCGGGCGACTTGAGACGGACTAAATTCCTCACTGGCTACAGTCCAGTGATGTCATCAGTGCTTCATCTGAGCCACGCCTACCCAAACCTTCTGAAACTCCACAAACACACGGCGGAGAACACAAACAACAATCACCGGATGACATCTCTGATCCTTAATGATGTTTTCTGTTCCTCTCAAAACCATTTACTGTTGCACTTTCTCCTCTCAAGTTGCCAAAGCGCCTTTTCCATTTCCCATAGCTGTAGCGTCATTGGTCGTTCTGCGGCGCTGTCGTGAGCGAGGGGGCGGGGTCGAGGAGATGGAACCGGGATGCCCCCCGCTGTTTGTAATAAACGGCAGGGATGTGTCTGCTCTTTCATCCCGACCAGAACCCCCCGCCTCAACTGCTCAATTACACCGCAGGCGTCTCCATCCGGGCCTCCAATTACCACCCAGGCCCCTTATTTACAAGCGCGTGCATACGTGAGGACAAATTGCCCGGCGATCACTCGCTCCTGCTACAATTTCAACATTTCTTCTGCCGAGATGAAGCTACTGTTGAATTAGCCGCTCGAGCTGAAGGGAAATTCGCTGGGCTGTGTTCTAAACGACCTGCAGACATACTGTACTACCCTCACTAGTTCTGCAATGTGTAGCATGTATACTCACGTGTACTCATTTGTCAAAATGTGCAGAATGCAGTGCACCTGACTTGACCTTTCATTTCCAGTGCTGAATTCCAGTCATTATGATTCACTGCATTGTTGCTTATTATTTGATCTGACTGCCAACAATTATGTTTTAAGTGTTTTATTTCATGAATTTAATCCATTTATTGAATTAAACCTGATGTGATTACAGTGTAGAATTCTGCTGTCTGAAATGTTTTTTGTAACACTGTTTTTGCACATTAAGCAGCTATGAGAGGCCGTGTGTTAAAAACCCCAGCCAACAGGGAACCTTCTCAGAACATTGGCTAACATTATCTAAAAGTTTTCTCAGTTATCAAAACATGTTCCTGCAGTAGCAGTATTGTTTTTAAACTTATATATTATCAAAAATGTTATTCTTAAGTTTTTTTGTTGAGCATTTTAAATGCTTTACAAATGAACAAATAACATTCAAAATGTTAATTCAGTGTGTAAACGTACGAATATTAAAAAATACAGATAAATATTTCCATTTTGGATTTTTAATGGAAACAGTAGGGAAACGTTATTACAACCTAAAATTGTTAGCTGGGACCCTCTCTAACTGTGGTGAAACTAATGCATAGACTCACCACTGACAGTGGCAATGAATTTTCCTCTGTTGGTTTTTAGCTGCTGTTGGTGATATGAGGATGCTGTATTGGCCAGTTTCCGGGGCTCATATTGCTCACACACACACACACACACACAGAGTCCCCCAGCCGGACGTACAAGAGCATCCCCACCCATCCAGGTGAATTAATGACCTGTGACCTTGCCTCAATTATGTCTCATTAACTGCTTCCTTCAGGGATTCTGAGACACAATGAGAAGACAAGAGAATTTAGGAGCTGTCATTGAACACCCAGACTAATGGCTTTATTCTGCTGTCCATCACTGTCGGACAGCTCATATCAAACAAAGACCATTACTGTTCTGAGACTGAACTCAGAGAAAACAACACTTCTGTTTTTTGTCAAGAAGAATTGCTTATTGGTATTTCCCCTCACAGATCTTTACTGTGGTAAATGAATATGGTGCTCCATCAGACAGTGTGAAAAAATTTCACTTGTTGCCAGTTTCTGACTTTTGTTGACAATAGTGGATAATGCCAAGATAACATCAGTTTTACTGTATTAACAACAAAGTTTGTGCATGTTTTATGTCCTCTCTGGTCACAGTCATGAGTCTAGAAAAGTAACAGCACACATCTTACAAGCTTTTGAAGATTTGAAGAGTTTGATTATTTATTTACTAATTTATTTTTTGAGTGGGACAGGACAAAGAAGGACAACAGATGTCTTTAAAGTGTCAAAGCTTGTGTGCTACTGAAAAACAGTTTTGAAAACTTTGAGAGAACCTTAAAGAACGTAAGCCAATGTTCTGAGAATATTCCCTGTTAGCTGGCAATCTGAGAACTCACCTGTCTGCTGCTCACCTGTGTCTCTCGGCCGCTCGACTCACTCATCTTTGTTCTACACATCAGACGTCCACAAGCGCTGTGAAACAATGACTGCCGGAGGCTGATTAACATCAATTATAGTAACCCAAGACTGAAACGGGGCCCCTGTTGCTCTGGAGCCAATCGAGGGTCCTTTAACTGAGGCCGACTGTTGCAATTAAGGGTCTGCAGACAATTATATCACATGCTATATGTGAATATGACATGAGCTGACTAAAGAAAGCTTCACATCTGAAGTGATTGTTTTCCTTCTGAAGAGGGTCAAAATGTGCCAGTATCTTAGATTTGATTGAAACTCTAGCTATATAAAAATGGATTAATGATACAGTTTATTAATCATGCAATTTATTCATGTGTGCCCAGATTTACCAGCTAACAACTGTAGGTTGTAAGAATGTTTCCTTAACATTTCCATTAAGTAGCAAAAACATCAAAATGTAAACGTTTTTAAAACATCTCTGTCTCTGTCACGTTCATCTTACACATGTTGAAGTCCCATATGCTGAATTTCCCTGGCAATTATAAAACATAAACTTCCTCTTAAATGTTTTTCAATAACTTTGAGAGAACTTTTAGAGAATGTTAGCCAGTACTCAGAGAACGTTCCCCGTGAGCTAAGCATTCTGCTGGCTGTTGTTGTGCAGCACTGAAGCGTTTAAGACGCTCCAGAGGTTTGGACTACAGGCTAATGGCTCTGGGGTGGATATGAGGTCATAATGTCCCAACTATCTCTGATGTGTCTGTGGATTTATTACACTCGGATACGATCATTAGACTGGTTTAAAAGGCTGTTTAAGGCATGTAGTGAGGAGTTCGAGTTTAACGTTTACACGCTGTTGTACACACACCTCCACTTAAATCTTTATTGCTCATTCTTAGCATGAGGGATTTGAACAAACTCTTTACCGTAAGTATTAAACTTCAGTGTAGAGTTCATTCCATGTTAATTTGTGTCACAGACAGAAATTATCTATAAATGTTGCAGCTTTTGTCTGTTGGACAAACGGATGGAAAATCCCACAGACCTTCACTGAAGGAGACGTGACTGACTCCATCACAGAGAGTTTGGGTGGGAAGATCTGTTTTTTAAATGTTATTATTGACCTATATTCAAACTTTTGTAATTCTGTAACATTTTTAAAACGTTCCAGTAACAACTTAAGAATAACATTTTTGATATGTATTTTTGATACAAAAGCATTCTGCTAATGTTACTCCAAGAACATTTTTGATAAGTTTGAGAGAACATTTAGAGAACATCAGCCAATGTCCTGAGAACATTCTGGGTACCTGCTTAGCTACTTCAGTAATTCCACTGTTTACACTTTACATGTTTTCATCGTGAAATGAATGGTTAATGGTCAGTTTATTATTATTATGCATTATTACTGTAAATGTCTCAGATTTGCTCTGACACATGACTCCTGTTTTCATGTCTTGTTGTCTCTCCAGATGTCTTGTCAGTTCCTGTCAGAGGGCAAACCTGCCCCCCTCTCCGATCTATAAAAACAGATGGGGGGCCATTACCTTCAAAAGCTGCTCTGTCTTTGTTTCCGGCTTTGCACGTGATAAAATATTGATGGAAGAATAGAAATATTTTGCCTCCTGCTTAATGTTGCCCATCTGAGGGGGGTTAATGACTGATTGAGACCCCAATCTCATGTTACTTGAGATGTGGCCATGAATGGGCTTTCACACGGACCCCGTGGAGTCTGGCACTCAATCGATAGCTTTTTATCAGAACACATGCACTGCGTTACCAAACCGAGCCAGGCTTTCTGACAGAGGCCCTCCTGTAGACTGATGATGACATTCTCACAACGTTGTCTAATGTTCTGTCAAGGTTATCAAAAATGTTCTTGGAGTAACATTAGAAGAACATTTTTTATCTTAATATGTAATTGGCAAACATTCTAAAAATGTTAGCATAAAAACGTTCTATAATTGTTAGTGGGGTGTTTTAAAAACATTACAGAATTTAAACAAATGCTTGAATAACGTTCTTATAACCAGCAATACTGTTAATACAACGTAAAAAAAAACATTCCTAGAGCATCTAAAATATAATTTTTAATGTTAAATATATCATTTTGAATGTCTCTAATGTAAAAACTGTGTTTTATTCTTTTAGCTGTTTATAAAGGCAAAACTTCAGCTAGATGTTTTGATATAAACTGAAGCTCTTTAAGATAAACTCGTGGGGAGGTGCTGCGGCTTAGCAACTAACACATTGAGCCGTGTTGCTTAATCTGGCTTGTGATGTTTATTTTTCTCTGTGTTCAGATTGTTTGAGTGGCTGAACACTCTCGGATCAAAAATCTGCAGGGTTTGGCATCTCATCTCAGTCAATATATTTCTCTTCTCTCAGTCATTGTCTCTAGGGGTCCTCGGCCTCTTCTGTGACCTGCTTACGATGTTTGTCCATTTGTTTTCTGTAATTGGTGCAAAAGACTCAGAGAGTCACGGGTTCAAGCATCTACCTTTAACCTTCTTCATTCATCAATAATCTCCATATTTAAAACACTCAGCTGATACATTTTTGATATTTTTAAAATAAGAGTCTTAAAATGAGGCCACTGAACAGAATTAGAGTTTTATAGTGTAAGTCCTGCTATGCTGTTACTAAGGTATTTTTAGCACTTTGTGTTGCTATGCGGTTGCTAGGCTGGGTTAGGTGGTTGCTAGGGTATTCTGCATGTGTTTGGAGATACAGTTCATGTTTTGATCAATAAATTGACTAAAATAATCTAGAATTTTAACAGCTAATGTTCAACAAGGAACATTCTCAGAACATTGTCTAAAGTTATCAAAAATGTTCTTTCAGTTATGTTAGTGGAACTTTTTTAACATTATATATTATAAATATCAAAAACATTATTCTTAAATTGTTAGTTTTTAAGTAGCCCGTCTAATACACATAAATAAACTGGATGTTTTAAACCTAGAACGTTGAACATTTTGAACCAGCCTAGAACTTTCAAAATAACATCTGTATTGTTTTTGTTACTTTATGGAAACATTTTGGAAAGGTTCTTCCAACTTAAAATTGTTACCTTGGTAGAGGACACAAAACATGAAACATATTAAATTTAATTCAGATTAGCAATTAATAGTCATTCTGGTGATATATCATTGAATCAAAGTGACACATCACTGATGTATCTTTTGCCATCAGAAATGTTTTTTTCTGAATGTTTCCCGGGAGGCTTTTAGGGCAGAAAGTGTCAGTCTGATGTGTGCATATGTTTTCGAATGGTGTCGTTTGAGTTGCATTTGCACCGAAGGCTTTCATCAGCCGTTGAAATCCACCCACATTCGCCATAATCACTGGACAACGCTGAGGAAAATTGACAACAGAAATCTGTCCCTCTCGCAGCACGCTGAGAGAAATGCACAAACAACAGCGTTTACCTGTTATTACCTCACCGTCAGCATGCCATGAAGAACACACACCTCCAGCAGGTGAAGAATAAGAGCAGGAGGAGAAGAAAGAGAAGAATGGAGAGGAACAGAGAACAGTAGGACGAGGTCAAGCTGCCCCAGCACAAGCACAGAAACAAGGAGAAACAGCTGTAATTTTCACGGCAGGGCCCTGCTGTAATTGAGTCATTGAAAGTGTCTGTAGCAGGAGGAGTCAAGTGAAGTGTCTGAGGTGAGAAGCACACAGACAGAAGATAAAGTGCACACCCAGCTATCAGGGAACGTTCTCAGAATGTTAGATAATGTTCTCTAAAAGTTCTCTCAAAGTTACAAAAAACATTCTTGCAGTAACAATAATTTAACTTTTTTAATGGTATATATCGTATATATCAAAAATGTTGTTCTTAAGCAGTTCCTAGAACTTTTTGTTATTTAATGAAAACATTACGGAAATGTTAGCTGGGCAGCTACTGTGTAATTATAAAAATAAAAAACAATGAGACAATTGACAAATAGAAAATACTGAGAAACAGAGAAAGATTCAAGATCTTAATTGAGATCTTATTTGTGATTTTTGTTTCCTACGGGAAGATCAGCTCATCAAAACTAAAGCTCGAGCATTTTTCAAAATGCAAAGATGTTTATACATCATCTATTATTTGTTGTGCTGATTTAAATCATAAAAATTGTAATGCATTTTTACATTCACTGTTTCATCACTGTAAAACTGATGCTGGAGGCAGAAAACATCAAAATAATCTTATCAAAATAAATGCACATCAAACATTTGACAAATACCAATATACATAAATACAAACACTTACATTCATATACAACAAAAAGAGGCAAAAGATTTTGAGACTGAGATTCACATTTATTAAACTGGGAATTAAATTATTAATGAAAGAAATGTCAAAATGCAAAAAATATGAATTGCTCCATAATGAGGTGGATTATATGTTATAATTCTTTTAATCTTAATTTTTAAGCTTTCTTTTTTATTTCTTTATTTATTTTAAAGTATATCATTTTTATTGCAAACTTATAGTGTATGGCTGACCAATAAAACTAAAATAGTATTTTAAAAATTTGGTAATAAAATACACGTTTTTATTGCTTCATGGAAACATTAGAGAAACATTCTTACAATCTAAAATTGTTAGCTGGGATGCTATTAGTGTGAATACATCACATGATGTTATACAGAACAAAAACACTTGCTGTTTTTGGTGAACTTTGATATTTGTCCCATTTTGTTCAAACTCTACAGAAAACCAAGGACATACAGCAAAACTCTGCTTCAGTGCTCGGGCAGCTGTCCAAAACCTACTACTAACTTTTGTAGAGTTTGTAATGTCAACCTGTGGCAGTTTGACACATGTGTTCTCTCAAAACCTCACAGCTGTAGCAACAAAATGATTATTTATGAGGTTGAATCCTGCAGAATTCTCAGCTCTGTGCGCAGACGTGGATATCTGAGCCCTTTGTGTTACAACTGTGTCAGAAAACCCACAATTACTGATACACTTTCAGCCCTAGAGCACAAGTCACTCCAGCCCCTCACACCTGCTTCAGATAATGTCAAACCTGTCCAATATTTTCACCTATGAATATATTTCCAGGCAGCATCAGAGCTCCTGTGTGTTAACTGTAAGTTCCTGTAGCTCAACTGCTCCAGCATTATGTTGGCAGTGCAAAAGGTTGTGGGTTTAAATCCCAAGAAACACATACTGATCGATGTTTAGCTTGAATGCGCTGTAAGTTGTTTTAGATTAAAGCATTTGCCAAGTGCATAAATGTAACGCAGAGTTAAACATAATCACAGCACTGCACAGCTTCTCTTAGCTCAAGACCTTGAATTTTTCTTCTCTTTCACTCAATTTCTGCATATGCTGTTACATTTTCTCCATTTTTTATTTTGCATGTAATTTCTGCCGACAGAATCTGATACGGACATCAGATTCACATCCCGTCACAAACATTCTACTCTTCATTTTGCTGACAGAACCGATCTACATAAGCAGCTCCAAAATTGATGCCAATTTGAATGTCCCACACTTCTGCTCCTGCCAGATGTTCTCAGATGTTTCCACATGTTGAGTGAGTTCATCCCAACCTTCTGACATCAACAGTATCACATTGACACAGAGAAACCAGCACATTAACATACTGGCAGGTTAAACACAGGCTGATGTAAGTATGCAAGAGTTATTCAAATCTTTATTTAAAAAAACTAAGATTGGATGAGAAATAGATGACGTCATCCTTTATAAACTTCATCTATTTATGTTTTGTAGGAGTAACAGAAATAAATGATTTTCTCAATGAAGACAAGCAGGTAAGGCACATCACAAACATTATGTTTATACATTTGGCAGACATTTTTATTCAATGCGTCTTACAGTGCATTTTAGGTTCTTACCCTTTTATCAGTTCAGTATGTGTTCCCAGGGAATCAAACCCATGACCTCTGTGCTGCTGACACAATGCTTTACCTATTAAGCTACAAGAACATGTATTGGTGCTATATAAATAAATATATAAGGTCAATTTAAAGTGCCGGGCAATATAATAGATCCATAATCAAAAGCTGTCCTCTGCATTTATCCCATCCAGTTAGTGCACACTCAGTAGTGAGTTGTAGTGAACACACACTACAAACTGTGAGCACAATGGGGGGCAATTGAGTGTAAGGTGTCTTGCTCAAGGGCACTTGAGTGTTGTCTTTCAGGTCTGACTCTCACCAGCAGGCCGCAAATGCCCCCAAATTTAATTTTTAACATTATACGCATACTTATATGGTAAATAAAATACAACTTGACAAGTAACAAAGTTGAGGACAAAGTTGTAATGACATGACAAAATAGTGATTGTGAGCACTTGATTATGAGATTTGAACACACCCCTAATTTAAGTATATCAAAATACCCCCAGTAAGTAAATTGTCCTCTAATGTCAACAGGTTCACACATCAGACGTGCAGCAGTTTTGCACAGTTTAGTCCTGAACAGCAGGCAGATGTAGTTTGTGTGCTACTCTAACACTCTAGTGCACTTTACAGTAGACTTCAGACGTGCACCGAAAACCACGTGTGTGAAATCTCGCCGAGTCTCGCGTCTCCCCGCAGCCTCGCGTGACGTCCGAGCGCGTTTCCCGTTCCGGGTTGCTTGTGTGCGCTGCGTGCGTGTTTATGTGCATGTGTGTGTTTGTGTGTGAGTGTGTGTGATGATGATGATGGCGGAGTTGGTGCAGGGACAGGCCTCTGTGGCACAGCCCGGGATGAAGGCGGACGGATTCACGGACCCCTTCCACCGCGCGCGACAGGTGCGTGCGTGCGTGTCCGCGCAGACGAGCGCGCGTTCGCCTGCTTTTCATTTTTAATGAGTGTGTGTGTGTTTGGTGTGTGTGTGTGTGTGTGTTTGGTGTGTGTGTGTGTGTGGAGTCTGTTAGCTGTGCAACAGGAGCTTTAAAACTCCAGCACGCGCGCGCGCGCACTCACGCCGAGATTAAGGCCGTAACTAAACCACCGTTAAGACGCGTTATAGACGCGCGTCAGTCGCGCGCGACAGCCCCGACAACAAGTTTTCGGCTCGCGTTACAGCCCGAAACTACAAAAACAACAGCAACAAACTGCCACAACCTGTTGTTGTCATGCAC
>JAZGTK010018872.1:0-11644 GCA_036877625.1 Ambastaia sidthimunki | reverse complement strand
ACCCAGGACAGAACCACAGTTAGGATGCAGGGAATATACGTCTGAATTGTGAAGTATCCCATTCTTCTGCTCAGGTCAAAATATACAGTCATCACCACATAATTGCCTGAATATAAAACAGAGACACGGAAGACATTTTTAAATAACTGTAAATACAATTCTTAAATGTGAAAGACATGTTTACTAGCTTTATGCCAACCACAAATTTAAAAATATTTTTTCCAATTGCTTAACAGTTTAACTTAAATTAACGTGTAATTTAAAACTTATTTGTATAACATTCATAATTTATTTGTCTCTATCAGTATTTTTAAATCATCAAGACTTTTTCAGTGTTCGGATATTCTAAGAATATGAAAAGCCCTTAAAAAAAGTCTAGCAAACTCTAATGCATTTGGAAAAAGCAGTTCAAAGTGACTGTATCTCAGTAACTATAAGGTTTGAGTAAGAAAACCAATTACACAAGTGTGTGTTTTATCTCCAGCAATAGTTTTGAATTTTGGTTACAAAGACAGTTTAAAACCTTTTTAAAATTAGAAATTCTTTGTATACATCAAACTATATAATAAAGGTGGATATTATCTAAAATTGCTGTGACTGTTTTTAAAGGGCTGTACCATTTTCTGGGCAATAATGGCGGAAATGTTTAATAGCTTTTTGTAGCCAAGACTTTTTAACTTTTGCTTATGTGCCACAAAAATGACTTCAAGTTAAGTAGAATAAATCATCAAAACTCAATAACCTGCAGTTGTCTTAATAACATCTGTGGTGTTTCTCAGGCCCATGAAGTCAAACTGATACAGTCTCCATGACTTCTGATCCCCCGCCTGCACCGAGTTTCTTCTCCACTTGTAGATCATTTCGTCTTGCGGGTATCCGTCTGTAATTAAACAGAGCAGAAGCCGGTGACCCTGTAGCTCTCCTTTCACCTGTGATGGATGTGCGAGCGCTGCGTTTGTCTGTAGCCCAGAGCATGTTAATAAAACGCAGGTACGACGAAAGAGAGAAGAAGAAGGTGGGTTCCATTATAAACATCATCTATCTTCAAGCTGACACTCAACCTTGAGATGTTTTTGAGGAACCGTTTCTGAGGTTGGGGAACTTTAATCTTAAAACTGATCTCAGGTCTGTTAAATATTGCTTGGTGGATTATATTCTATGGTCTTATTTCGTTTATTGAGCAGTGATGTTTACAGAATATTTTGTCATTTTTTACTTAAAGGGACAGTTCACCAAATAAAATTTCTTCCATCATTTATGGAAGTCTTTGGTGTCTGTCCAACACCAAATCCCTAACACTAACTGTCTAAAGTGGACCCTCACATTTGCGTTGTCCTCAGTTCATTATTATACAGCCTTCAGGTCACGACAGGCTTAAAGGTATTAGCAAATTCTGCTTAATCAGAAGAAAAAATAGCCATCGTCATGGGAACCAGAACAACATAAAATGTGTTTGGTGGGTGAAGAAAAGACCACCGATAAATCCCAGCGTGTGATGCTTCCTGTGATGCTGAGAACACCGGCTGGAGGAGAAAGTGTGATTTCAACCAATCAGGTGAGGAGTGCAGCGATAGCACAACAAATAACTTTGTAATCTCATCATTCACCAACAAAAGATGATTTGTGGAGGATTAAATATAATATTTGTATTACTGTAATATTGTGTAATGTAATATTAATTTTTATTATTATATATAATAAAATGTGTCATAAAATGTATAAGACAATTCCTGCCAAATCTTAAGGCAAGTAAGTATGTGACATAACTATTTTTGAACAGTTCAGAACATTGTGTTCAAGCAACAAACATCTACCATGTCAGATCTGATCTTCACGACTTATTCTCAATATTATTTGTGTTTTCTTGGATCAGACAAGTTGATGCATTGAATGCAAGTAAAAACAGCAACCAAAGTTTATGATCCAGAACCCAGTGGATGTGTATGCAAATGAATAACTCCTCATGGTTCTAGATCACTGAACTGAACTATTCACTTCAGACGGATTCAATAACTCGTGGAGGCGTCATCGTGTTCAACACCGCTTTCAGCCCCGGGGACATCTCTGGCACAGCAAGTTCCTCAACTTTGTCATGCTTCAACAAACTTGTGGACCTCACTGTTCCGGTCTTCAGCAGACTGTGGTATAATTGGATTTTTATACAGTACTTGGCTTTCATAAGATGTTGTGAGGAAGTCTGGCTAAGATTAAGAATTTATCAGTGGTGATTTTAAGTCTTTAAAAACTTGAAATAGTTTCTGTGGATGGCATGAGCTTTGGTTGGTAGGTGGAGCTACCAACCATCTGATGTCCGTGTCAGGTCTGATGAACAGCCCAATGCTCCTCATTTATCTCAGGGCAGATGGATCCAAACACACACTGGGTCTGGAGCTTCTATCTGTTTGTTTATGCGGTCGGGGACTATAGTTCTGTATGCTGGGTTCTGTTAATAATGCTTTGGAGGACAAGCTGCGCCACTGAGGTGTGAAATATTAAAATAATATTTCTGCCAAATTGCTTCTCTCGGGGTACATATGAGGTACAATTTCTCCAGGTATGTTTACACCTGTGTGACCACTAACTCAAGAAAGATCTGCAAGGTCCAGTCTATCGGGCATTGACCTTCATTTGCATATCAATTGGATTAAAAAGCAGGGCTTGGAAACCAGCACCGGTTTTTCAAAGACGAATGGAGATTCAGCTGGGAAAATGGGAGACAGTAGCTGTGAGGTGAAGAAAAGGTGCCCAAAAGCTTGAGGGATTTGTTAGCATGGCTCGTTTTGTACAATAAAAATTTTAAATTTGGACCCGTGCTGTATTTTAAAGGCAGTCGGGACAGTACAGCCCTCAATTTACTGTGCTACACGTACCTGGCGGGTAGGCCGTGTAAATATTTATAACTAATATTTGACCATACATTTTTCCAAACTACAGCCAGAACATTGGCTATTGTTCTCCAAAAGTTATCTTATATCAAAGTTATCAAAACACATTCTTGCAGTAACATTAGTAGAAGTTTATAACTGTATATATCATATTTATCAAAACGTTTTTCAAAAAGGTGTTTTTTATTGTTTTTCTGAGAGTTTGCACACATATTCTACTAAAACCGTTGATAAAAATGAATGTTTTTTGATGGCTGTTTTGGGACTTATAAGTGAGGAAAATGTTTTGAGAAAGAGCAGATTTCCTGATGTGTGTATGAGAGGTACAAACACATTTAAGCCACACTCATCTGGTCTAGACTTTAACACCCAGCCGCATCTGCTGTTTGCCATCACTCTTGACAGTGTATAACAACACACACTGTATTAATATTAAAAATCTGTTGAAATACTGTATGAACAATATATTCAAACAGTATGTCAACTATACAAACTATACACCTAGGACAAAACAAACAGTCGGAAGGAGATAAAGGTAGGAAAGAGAGAAATGTTGTGGTCCAGTGGAGATGGTGGAGATGGTTTTATACTCACAGCTGGAGAAGATGAGAGGACAGGAATGTTCATCCATAGGGAAGTTATGAAGTTGAAGCTGGCACTCAGCATTAATGGTTAATCTGCAACATACAGTAACAATTTTAGAACGTTCAACAAACATCTTGTTTTGAATGTTACAGGAGAGTTCTAGATGTTGTGATAATGTTATTGGTTATAAAAAAAAATTTAAACTTATAAATGCCTTAATATTTTTAAAACTATTCACTAACTACTTAAGAAGAACATTTTTTAAATAGATGATAAATACGATGTTAAACAACATTCTACTAGCGTTACTGCAGGATTTTGTTTCAACCTTTGAGAGAACCTTTTAGAGAACATAAGCAAACGTTCTGAAAACGTTTCCTTTTAGCTGGGTAGCCACAGAGATGTGCTTTGAATAAAACATCTGTTGCTATTTTAGACAACAGAACAGTGGATGGATACATTTTTATTTGCAATGTATCTGCTGTTGCAAACAGGCGCCTCACAAAACACAACAAAATAATAAGTGAGATGTTTCTTCAATAACATTTCAGACAGCAACAGTGACACATTTTACATCATCCTCAACTTCACTTTTTCATTTCTGATTTCCAAGAACAGATGTTTGCCGTGAGAGAAGTGGTGTAGAAACTGGTGTATATCTGTATGACAACCAGAGACCTCAATTATGAGTGTGAGTGGTCTTTGGTGGGTAAGAACAAACTTTGATAACAAACTGAGCACTTTTATAAGGAACAGCAAAATAATGCATCATTTATTGAACTGTAAGAGAAACCCTTCAATGATTAAAAAAAAAAATATATATATATATAGAGAGAGAGAGCATCGATTTTTCTAGACGTAGACGCAGATGAGAGAAACCTAAAGACAAGTGCAGAGAAAGTCCTGTTTTAAGAGAGGTTTTTACCAAGAAGTTGCTGTCCCAAATAACTTCCCTCCTGAACCAAATACCGTTTGTTTGTGCTTCATTTGTTGTTGTGTTTGAGTTTTATTTTTAAACGTCATCAGTGGCTGTCTGAGTCTGAAAGTAAATTTAGCACTGGATACAAAAAGCACTTATAAATAAACATAACATTCTATTATTCTATCAGATATGTGACTATGACGGAATTACCTCAGAGTGTAAAGTATTTTTCCATCATTCCAGATTCTGAGGAGTTGATTGGGTGTAGTAATCCAATGGGAATCTGCGCTCTTGGAATTTCTGAAGATCGTATCTGGCAGCCAAATGAGTCCAACCATATTACTGTTCAAAGTCAATATTTTCATCGTGCTGTTGTGTCTGAGTCGAGTATCTGTCCACGTCTGGGCAAAAATTATGTCAATCTGATACTCCTGTGAGAAAAAAAACATGTATTAAAAAAATTAAACTGTGTTTTAACAACAATGAAAGTTAAACAAACAAGAATTTTACATATTAATGAATGATTATAAATTAAATATGTCACTTATGAGCCATAAATAACTACAGACTTACCCATTTTATTCTTTGGCCTCCTGAGGAATGCAAAAGAAGATATTTTGAAGTACATTGTTAACCACACAGCGGTTGACTTCCAATGTCTGGACACAAAAACCACTGAGACATTTCTCAAAATATCTTCTTTTGTGTTCCACAGAAGAAAAAAGTCATACAGTCATACAGATACATTATTTTCAGTAGCGTTTGTTAAAGATCTTGCTTTAACTGTAAGAGACGTTTAGAGGATATGTCCTTTTAACTCGGCTAAAAGGGTCGAGGCAAGAATAATTAAGCAAAAACAGATCAGGCCAAAGTTTACTGAAAGCTCAACAACTGTTTGTAAAAACACTCTCTGACATTACAATCAGAATTACACATCAAATAGGGTCATTGTAAAGTCAGATCATAGCATTAATACATGAATTTGAGAGAATTTTGTGCTCCACTCTTTACTATATATAAAATCACATATGGGGAGCCGAAAAAATAACATCATGGTATTAAGCTATACAGCATTTACCTTTAAGTTCCTTTAACTATTATATGGAGGCTTCACAGTGCAAACTGAATCAATAAACGTTTGTGTAGAGTCACATAAACATTATAAATTGAATTAATGATTGGAGATCTAATTCTTCCTGTTACTAACAAGCCTGATGTCTTATTTACTTCCTGTTGAGGTCATTAGCAAAATTGTCAATGATGCTCAAGCGATTGTCCAATTACAAATTGATTTTGTGAGTCAGTCCTCAAGACGCAACAATCAGTAACAATTTTACATTTCTTCAATATG
The DNA here is from genome assembly GCA_036877625.1 of Ambastaia sidthimunki. Taxonomy (NCBI): domain Eukaryota; kingdom Metazoa; phylum Chordata; class Actinopteri; order Cypriniformes; family Botiidae; genus Ambastaia; species Ambastaia sidthimunki. The sequence continues at coordinate 5,901 of JAZGTK010018872.1, read as the reverse complement.
TAAATTTATGACCAGTCATTTTTGACAATAAAAAAACTCTAGTTGTACATATTTGGATATTCTATGGCAACCTTCACATTGAAAGATTACTCGTCAGAAATCTACTCTAGCAGATACTGTTCAGAGAGCAGTTGAGTATTTGTGCAACATGTTTTAAATGCTGATGCTATGGTCAATTAGCTTTTAATGCATGTTTAATGAAGCGGTTGCTTCTGGAAATGTGTTTCTGATAAGCGTGTAATTTGGCATATCGTGTTATTTGTTGCATGAAAAGAAAATGTGACTTCCGTTTGGCCTCCAGCTCTTGAACGATCTGCATCCGTTTGTGTGAAAGCACATTTATATTTGTGTGCTTAAGTACCTGTGTGTATTTGTGTGTATCTAACACTGCCAAATGACTGGAAAAATAAACATCAGGCCCTTAAACATCAGCAGCTCTCTGTGTGACATAATAGAAACGCAATTTCTCAACCTCCAGTTGTGTCAAGAGCAAAAGATGATTTCTGGATAAAAGCTACGATCTGCCCGGTTGAATCTTGCATAGAAACATCATGGCTTTCAGAGTTTAAACAGAGATGGCGCTAGAGAGACGACCAGTATATCTCTGCTTTAATGAAAGATGGGGCAACACCATCATGGACATTTTCAAGTTAAAATAAATTTCATGTTGGTACTTATTTGTTATGCAAATATGTTAGCCAATCATAAAAGTGGGCGTGTCCATTGTAGGCTTAAAGTAAAAGCAACAGTAAAACCGCACATTTAAATTAGAGAGAGATGGCTGTGTATTATTAAATTATGTTTTTGGTGCACATTTTTCATTATTACAATAAAGTGGACTATTAATAAAGTAATAAGGTTAAAGAATTCATTTTTTAGAGCATCTCTCTAAGCAAAAGAAAGTGGCAAAGTATTTATTTGTGATTGAAATATACTGACGCTATACTGAGGAAATTAAATTTTCCAGAGATAATGAATATGACAGCATAAGCAGATGGCAGTTGCTGTATTTATGTGCGATCGTCTATATTTCGGGGGCAAAGAAAATAAAGATCCTTTTCTTTGTGAGACAATGAGTGGGAGGTATCGTCTTGGAATAAACGATTCAAAATCACGTCTGAAGAAAAGACTGTATCATTACTGAGACATAATTATCATAACACTGAATGAGATGAGAAGATATAACACACAGACAAAATAAAAGAGCAAAACAAACACATCACGTAGAACGTTATGTGTCAGAACGAAGTGATTTGCTTTCATACGTCATGTGACAGTGACAATAAAGCAATCTTGTTCATATGAGTTTCCATGCTGGCATCCCATTTAACCGGAAAATGAGTCACAGGCTGAGATAATTTTCTCCTTTTTTCTCCAAATATTCTTTGTTTAACAAACTAAATATTAGTTTGTTAATGGTTCTGAGAAAATATTCAGAATGAAATACAAGGTAAACTTATTTATCTGCTCATTTATCTGTTAGAGATTTTCCAGCACTGATGACTAAACAAAAACTTTCAGGACTTCATATTTGTAGAACAAAATGTAATTATATTCTGCTTTCTGTTAATTTCAAAATGTTTGTAATTAATATAAATATTGTCACTATAATTTGAAATGTTTATTCAAACACTCATTGGTTTTTTGACATTTAAATACCGATTAGTTTATTTGCTTGTATACAGTGTAGTTTTGTTAGCTAACTACTTTTTTTTCTAGCTTGACAACTTCAAATTCTGAATAACTTCTACTGTGGCTTGGCAAGCTACAATTTTAAACAGCTCCTTGCAGAGAGACATTTCATTTTTTTAGGCAACGGCACAAACAACCCAATTTTAGACCGATAAACTGCACTATATCTCAACAAACTTTGAAAGAATCTGAAAATCTCTGTAAATTATCTTCTTAAAACTTTCAGAAGTACTAAAGTAACCATTCTTTGTGCAGAACTTTAAGATATAAATACCTGAACGTATTTAAAATTGATAGTGGTTCACGAAGAACCCTAATACAGTTCATATCTTTTCATGTCATTTTTTATACCTTTAAAAGAATTTTAGAAAGCGTTAGCCAACGTTCTGAGAACGTTTTCTGTTAGCTCAGGATGCATCTAGAACAATTATCTCAATTCGTTCCCCTTTAAAACACAAACTTCCAGCACAAACTCATGTTCCGGATCGAGGGTCTTTATCTTAACCTATTTCCCTTTATTGTCTGTCACTTCCTGCCTCTACCCACACTGTCCAGTCCAATAAAGGCACTTAAATAACTTAGTATCCTTATTTAGACAGCTTACATGTTCTTTCCTCAGTTTCCCTCTACAGCCTAAAGCAAAACCGTCCGTACCACAGCACAAGCCTAAACAAAGTCGGCGGTGATTTTTTTTAAAAACCATTTAAAGCCTAAAGTCTTTTTTAAGTCTGCCTTTTAAGAACAGATACAAGAAAGAGACAAGTTAAGTGCTTTGTTGTCCACTCTGCTTGTCTTCGCTTCACTAATCGGTCGACCCTTCGATTTGGAGGTGACGTTTTACGGCAGAACGTCTCTGTGGTTTCTCGTACAGATCTCAGTTAGCGGTGTCCACTTCAGTCTGCTCTGTCTGCGAACCCCTCGTCTATTAACTGTTTCTGTGTTTCTTTCTTTTATACGCAGAGTCCCGGTGATTATCTCTGCATGACTGGAACACGGTGGTGACAGTTTGGAAGTGACTCACTCTAAAAGCAAAAGAATTGTTTAAAAAACGACATAAAAGATGAGCAAGAACATTCAGAGCGGGCAGAGAAAACACAGCTTGCTTTCTTCATAGAGAAAAGAAACAGTTTTAACAGTTTAACAGATTTAAGTATCAGTCATGTCTCAATTATTCCTCGAGACTATTCTTATAGACACAAATGAAAATAATTGTTGGCATGGCAACACAGAGGTAGCTGTTTGTTCACTTTGATGTCGTATTATTATCCCTACACCATTTTTTATATTTACATGTCATACATATTTTATTTTGTACGGGTAAATAAATGTGGAAAGTCATCCATGTGAGTTTCAGTGTTGCCATGGCAACCACAATCCGTGAGCCACTCCCATGGGTGGAGCAGCGTAACCGGGGCAACCAAGTTCAATTCCGATCATCAAGACTTTACATTTTAGGAAGTTACAATTATTAGGAAGTTAATCATTAATAAGCTATAATTCATAAGTTCTAATATAAATAAAGTTATTTAGAGCAAACTAGAGGGCTGTGACTGAAACTAGGTTGGGTGCATGTAAAAGCGGGAGAAATAATTAAGAAACTGTTTCCTGTCTAAAAGTCTTTGAAATTGTGGACGTGAGCAGAATAATATTAGCTAATAACAAGTGCAATAATCATTCACTAACACTGTTTGCCTTGAATGTTGATATCGTGTTGTTTTCTCTAAGACTTTCATTAACAGAACCGCCACAAAAAAACAGATTTGGATACTTAAAGGGCCGCTTCCATCATTAATGGTTAATGTGTCTCTATTAAACACATTTTAATGTCATTGTATGTGTGATTTAGCTGTACGATCAAAACAACACAGAGAAGACTCTGTTGTTTGAATGATTGATGTGGAAAAACGTGAAACATTTATAATGTGTTGCCTAACATCCCCTTAAGATGTTAAATATTTAAAAGTTTATTGCACACATCTGAACAACAAGAGATAAGCAAACGTGATCTCAGATAAGTGTTTTTGTGTACTCAAATGTTATGTGCTTGGTTTCTATTTGTAGGTTTTTGTGTAGCTCCGCCCACGATTAGGTCATGTGACAAAATCTTACTGCTAGATTTTAAAACACACCTGCTTCACTTATCGTTGTAAACAAGCATGCAATATAATGTATACTAAACAGAATTCAGAAAAACCACAAGACAACATTTCCTCTGAACTTCATAAAGAGATTGTCGATGTTATTGTATCCTACAGAAAACACACAACCACACAATGTTGGGGGTTTGTGTGGGTGAGACTGTCTCGCCTGTATGTTATTATCGACAGATACACCGGTAAAGGATTTCCTTAACTATGCATGGTTGCCTAGGACACCGACTGACCTAGACAGATAAAAATAGCTACCCTGAGCGCTGCCTTTTCAAGCCTTTAGGTGTTAATGAGGTGAAACTCATTGTCTTTGATTGGCTGTCATAACATCACACTCGCTGAGTTTACCAGCATCTGAGGAAATACCAGAGATTAATTCAGTGCAAAATTAATCTGAGGAAAACAGAGCAATGATCTGAATTTTAAAAGACCTTCTGCCCATCTTCCCAGCTAACAGGAAAGGTTCATTAAACATTGGCTAACGTTACTTCAAAGTTCTTTTAAAGTTGTCAAAAACTGTTTTTGCTGTAACATTAGTAGAACACTTGACGGTTTATATTATACATATCAAAAACATTATTTTTAAGTTGTTAGTGGAATGTTTTAAAAACATTACAGATAAAAAGAAACAAGCAATAACATTAATACAATGTTTAAAAAAATGTTTTTTAATGTTTTTGTTACCTGATGGAAATATTAGAGAAACGTTACACAGAAACGTTCTTACAACCTAAAATTGTTAGCTGGGTTATAGCCACATCAACAACTAAATCTTTGTTTTCAAAGCATATGACACATAACAGCTGAAGCACACAGCAAGCACATAATGAATTCAAGACAACAAGGTTTAGCAGAAAACTTTCTTCAGCCTTGATCTGCTCAGGTACTGAGATGTCATGTTCTAAAGATATTCAGAGATGTATTTTGCAGCATCAAAAGTGTTTTAGTAGAGAGACAACAGCTATTTTTATTTCCCTGAACCTGAATTCTGGATTTAGACAATGTTACATGCAGAGCCCTTGTGATTTCTTTGCATACATTACTGGCTGTCTGTTGTACCACAGACAGATTTCAGCCTCTTATCTAATGTCAGGAGAAGACTTGTGGCTCACGAGAGATGTGTCTGTGGATAGGCACAGTTTGTTCCATTAAAAATCTCCCTGTCTGATCTCTGCTGGAGTCTGTTCATGAACTTTAGAAGGTGTTGGACCAGCATATGCCAGAATATCTGGCATTATATCAACAACAAAGCAAGAGCCAAAGTCTGGGGCTAATCAAATAACGGTGGCCAGACTCACTGTTAACCAGGATAAAAAGAAAGCTTGGAGAACAATATCAATCTCATGACCACTTCCTGTCTAAATACAGGACAGGAAAAGGTTCACACACTTCTGCACCTGTTCACCAGACACCTGTGTTTCTATTTTTATGCTAAGGTATGTTCAGTTTATACCAGAATCAGTTTTAGACGTCATTATAACAGCGAACACAAATGAAGACCCTTTAAAGAGAACAATCAGTGCCTGATTAAATGTGTTCGCTGGCATAATTGTGGAGGTGCTCAGCAGGAAATCTGGTGACACAAACAATAAGAGATAAAGAGGGTTTGTTTCTGTTTGACAATGGTTTGGCATCCTGTGCATAACAATGATTAAGGTCTATTTTCTAATCTAGCGGCACCGCGTGAACTTGAATAATGATGTCCTGCTTTAATTGCAGGTAAATTACAAACTGTATTTCCTGTCCATTTCAAAAGATGGAGGTTTGGTAGTTACTTCATGATTGTCTCGTGTTTACAAATCTGACAAACAGATGAGACAGTTAGACTAGCATGCCGGTTAAGCTACAGTTGTTTGCTGTATACTGGTTTGGTGCTGGTCAAATCGTTTACCAAAATAGTACCACTGGATTATACTGCAGAGGTCATGACCTCGGTTGCATTTAAACGTCAGTCTAAGAAAGATGTCGCGTCTAACAGCGATGCTGTAAACTTGTGTAAAGTGTGAGGAAAGACCTTGTAAACTTTTAACACTCTTAAATATTTCTGTCTCCCGTAAAT
>JAZGTK010018871.1:0-11644 GCA_036877625.1 Ambastaia sidthimunki | reverse complement strand
TATTGTATCGACGCCCCGGCACCATCTCTTTTACAAGAACCGTAAATATTACCTTCAATTCTCTGCGTGATACAATTGGTTGTGAGGTATACGTTTGTCAGAAGTATCGTTCCTCAGCTAGCTGGAAAGTTAGCATGTTTGTAGAAAAGTGCTATTTTCAGTGTGTTGAAAGGTCATGCAAACGCTGAATCTATGAAGAAAGCTTAATGCGTTTCCTGATGGAGATAGTGACGGGGCTTTTTCACAGTAATTCACAGACACTGAACAGAGGATAACAGGCCATTTTAAAACAACTTTACTGTTCTGTTACTGCAGCGACTGCTGTTGCAGTTTGAAGTATGATGGGATTTTTATTTTTGTAGAAGGACATTCAAGTCAACACAATATGCCTGCAGCATTGTTACATTATTTGCGTACCAGAAAGATTCTGAAGGGAAGACAGGCTATGCAAGTATTCTGCTTAAAGATTTCTGCTTCAACTCTTACATTCTGTGTGTTTATTTTACCAAAAATTGTCATTTTAATGGGAACCCTAACCCCGTGATGCACAGAAGGGCCCAAGTTTCATCATAGACAGTGATTCTGTCTTAATGAAAAATGTTGTATTAAACAGATGTTTCCTTCATTCATCTTTTTAAAATTTGAAAATTTAAGATTAAAGGAAGATGGCATTTATTGAATTATTTTTAAGCTCATTTTTTCATTCTTAGTCACTTTTTGTCTTTAAGATTATTTGTAGTTTACATTTTATATATCATCTTTCTTACCATTTTAAAATGAATATTATAGATATATACATATAATCAGCATTAAATAAATACCCTGAGTATGTTGGATTTATAACCATAGTGTTAAATGTTACACTTGCAAATAATAATTTATATACACCATGAATATTTAAAATTGTCATGCACACAGTGTTTGTATAAGCAACACTTTGATCTGCGTTAACTAAACGCTATTAAAGATTGACCTGTTTGTTTGTTTGTTTTCACTTTAGCAGAAAATGTTAATTATTCTCCTTACATTCTTTAATAATGCAGTGTTTCATCAGGACTACAATACAGAAACGGTCACATTTTACCACCAGCTGAATTTTAATTTGACAAAATATTTTGACTGTGTGGATCACTGTCCATTTTACTTTCCAGTTTATAGAATAGAGCAGTGTGATAATTTGGCAAAATATTGTATTTTGTGTTTATAAAAGAAAGAAAGTCTTATAGGTAAACATTTTCTTTACTTGAATTCAAACATTCAGCTGTATTTACACACTGTTTACAATGTTCACAATTACACAGTGCACTTGCACAAAACTTCACAGTTCACAGAAGAACTTACACAAGAGACTGCACACACAAAAACCTTACTGTTAAAGTTACTAGGAAACTTCCCACACCCACACATAATCTTGACTGTATGACTAACAAAACTCACTACTTGAACCAAATGACCCCTGACCTCAGAAGGAGTGAGATCATTTCTTGTCCATCAATAAAATTAGCTTAAAATTTTGTTTTATCAAGAGGCCCTAAAAAACAGTGTTTGCCTTTTTGTGACAATGTAGTTAAATCAGAAGACACTTTTAGCTGTTTTACAGCTGCCATACTAAGTATTCCGGTTTCTCCCATTCATTTATCAACAAGCATGTTGCTCCTTATGTGGCTTACAGCTTCACTACACACACTAAAGTCAGAGCTGGTTTTCAGACCTACTCAAGGTTAGAGCCCTGTATTTTCAGCCTCCACAGGAGAACTGGATATGACGGAAAGCTCCAGAACAGTGAGCCTTTATCCAGGCTTTCCTGAAGCGCTGGCCAACAATGAAAATTGTCATCTCTTAACTCACTACAGAAAAATCAATCCACAGGTATTTTTTTTCTGATGTCATGCCAAGACTTTTAATATTTCTATGGAAGGAGGCTGGAGTGAGAAAAAGAGGGAGTAGTTCTTTTCAGAGATTACAGAGTTAAGCGTGTGTGCGTGTGTGTGTGTGTGTGTGTGTGTGTGTGTGTGTGTGTGTAAAAACAAGTCTTCTGGCAGATGCCGCACCAATATATTACTGAAGTAAATATCACCTATTAAAACATTACCTATAAAAAGTACCTGGTTTTAAAAATACTTAAGTATCCAAAAATAAAAGTACATGAATATGAGTAAACTGCATTTAGATTCAGATTCATTAAAATATAAAATTAATTAACTTGAAGTGAGGTTATCTATATTTTACTGCTTCCTCATCAGGGTCAAAAGGGGTCATATTTTTGACATGAAAATAATTCTTGAGACTTTTATAAGGGCTATTTTTAAAATTAACATATTAAATACATATTTATGTATATTTTTTCACATGTTGTCCTTTAACATAATTACATAAATCAGTTAATTCATCAGAAAAATGATGGCAGTTACCAATTTAATTTATAGTTATTAACATCAAGAGAAGCTATCTTTACAGTGCAGGAGCTGCATCTGATATGACATTTATTAAGAAAGAAAGTCATAAGGTTAAAAGCACTAAAATGAAGGTGACTGTATCAAACTCTCATTATAATAAATGAAAGCCCAGCACACTGTTTATAATGACAATAGGACTGCACCCCTAAACAAAACTCTTCTGCACCGTTGAGTAATTTAGATGCTTCTGATTGGCCATTACGCTCAACTGAAACATCTCTGATTGGTTGTAATGCTCAATGCTTTCCCTGTCATGTGCAAAAAAATAAAACGAGCTAAAGCTAAAGTAAAAGAAAAAAATTAATACTCCAGAAAGTACACGTTTTTAAAATATTTACATATAAGTACAGTAAGGAAGTAATTTATTTTACATCACTGCTTTTTGCCATCACTGTCTACTGACTGAATCTCTGAATATCAGACCGGCTCCAGCCTATTTCCCTCCTGGTGCACTTTTACAAATATGAGGTAAAGCATCTCGTCTTAAGCTCAAGGCCTTTACTTATAAGATTATGGGGCCCTTGTATGATACAGACACTTTCTCTTTTTCATGTGTAAGATTGAAAGCGAATAACATTACACGGCTGGTTCCACTAAGGCTAGTTACAAGACTTTTTCTTAGCCCTGTTATAACCACTAAATTTCCCTTTAATGAAAAATGTCAATAAAGTTTGTAAGTTGGAATGATTTTACCGTACAGATTTTATCGTTTTTTTCACAAAGATAGCCACATGAAACCGAGAGGTCAAGGTATTATTGCCATTTTTGAAAAGACAACAAGAATCACTTAGTAACGCAAACGTGACCAGTTCTATGCAACCATATCCTGAGTAAGGCTGCTAGGAGCTGGGGTTGAAAATTGCCGGAGGTCTGAATAGGCCAGTGTTTGGGACAACGTGTGATAAACGAGTGTTATCTGCAAGCTGTAGCTTTGGGAAGCACTCTCTGCTTCCCTCTGATTACATTAGTAGGCAGGAAGGGGAGTGCAGACTGGAATTTTAGTGGAAAAACTAATGCAGATTTCTCTCAAGACTTTTTTTGCATTCCCAGTTTCATTTGGGTAATATATTATATTATATTATAGTTAAATTGTATATGTGTATATATAATATAATATAGTTATATTATATTATATATACACACAGTTTTGTTTGGTTAAAAAGGCATTTAAACAAGTTAACTATATATAGTATTCAACTTGTTCAAATGCCTTATTAACCAAACAAAACTGTGTCTGTGTGTGTTTCTAATTTTCCATTATATTGGCCAACATGAATACATTGAAACAAACATATTTTTAAAAAAACAAAAATGAAAAATATGGAAGCATATGGTAGCATTTTGTCTTTCTGTATACTTTAAAAAAACATGGCAACAACTACAATCTAAAAACATGTTGTGCACCTGGTTATCTGTCAAACCTGTTTTTACCTGTTTTCGGTGCACCTGGGCCTCAACACATGTGAAATCAGCCCTTATTACAGGCAGGTCAAGGTAATGTGACCTAATGTGTTGTGCGCTACGTAACCTTTAAAAGGCATCTGCAAAATACATTATCAGCTTCTTTTCTTCAGGAAGCCTGTCTGTCCATGTTCAGTCAGGTCTAGTGAGAGTAAAATCGAAGGTATTAGTGAATGAGAAAGCAGTTAGACGAGAAAGCAATAAAAGATAAAGGGAAAATATGAGTTCCTGCCCGCACTATATTACGGAGGATGACACGCACAATGTTTGTGTTTTGATTAGGACCAGAGCATGCTAGTTTAGCTCTTAAGCGAGCTGGCTACCCTCAGTGCGAGTTGCTTCTGCTAAGGACGCTCTGCTCCTGCCTGGCTCTCTTTAATCCTAATAGGAGCCGGGCAGCTGCACAAAATGGGTTAGGTCCTGCCAAAGCAGAGCAGCGGCTGCACTCATGGGGATCGCACCTTGATTTGGCGCATGAACAGGGGACAGGCGCCAACAACCAAGAACAGCCTTTCTGCCATAATCTCCAATTTTCCCCTTGTTGAAGTCTTGGAAAAATCTGTATTCATCTTTCTCGATTGCCCCTCACGGTCTGTTCAGTGACACTGTTAGCTCTGTCGTCGACAGATATCATGAGGCTAAGTCAGAGGTGTTCAGGCATCTGGCCAGGCATCTGTGGCGTCAGGTGGTCCGTCTACTTTTTCTTCATACAGATCTTCCTCTGCTTACAGTATATGCAAAACAGCAAAAGGCCAACAGGGCAGCTCATGCACCCCTACAGAGAGCTACGGGACCAGGCAGCACACACAGGCCTTGTAGCCCAAGAGGAAGTTTGTTCTGAGAACTGTGCTTTCCTTAAGGGCTGTAAAGAAAAAGAACACCTGACACCAGCAGAATGGTACTGGGGTCCAGCCCCACGAGGAGGTCTTTGTTCCCGTTAACATCTCATGCCAGACTTCCCTCTGAGCCCCCAAAGGGTGCTTCTGTTTCTCCTGCCACCACAGCAGTTTCAGGGAGCAGAAGCATCCAGCGGTTCATCCACCCCATCTCCTGGCAGTTCTCTGATTCAGGTTACTGGACTTCTGTCCACTTCTAACACTGCAGCGTTCAGTGACCAACTGGGGGAACGGTGCCTTGCTCAATTATTTCCTGTCAACATGGGGAATCGAACCTGCAACCTTTTTGGTTACATATTGAGAAATTATGTGCTCTCTAACCATTAGGCCACTTTAACCTGATCCAAGGAGGGTGAAATGGTGCTCTTGATACGTGACAAAATCATATTAATATGTGAGTCATTCGAAATTGGCGGTTTAATGTTGCGGATATGGTACAAAGTGAAATTACAAGCAGATACTTTATATATAAAATTTTAATTTACCAACACACACATATTTACATTTTATTACATTTATTTTATGTAAGTACATTGTAGTTAAAGACATCTAATATAAAGTGCTCTATGGAAGAATGTCTTACATGATTGAAATTGAGTGAATTACAAAGTTATTTAAATTATTTTATATTGCTTCACACTTTGTTGGTATCAAGAATACACAACTGATTATTTTCGTACTTTCTCTATTTTAATGTGTTTTTTCACAGATTTGGTTATCTGTTGCCTGCATGTCTGGTTGACACAGCAGGAGTCTAACACACAAACACACACATGGGTTCTGATAAACTAGCCCACTGTGTTCAGTTTAAACTCAGGAATGCCCAACACAATGCCATGCCAATAGCATGAAAAGCCAGAAGTTAAAACATGCTTCAGAATAAAAGAGTTAAAGGGAAGTGAAGGCATAGAAATGAAACAATGAGCTGTAAGATTGTGTTTTTCAAGCATTCTTTCGTGTTCTTTTGTAATTGTGGCCACACTGTATGCATGGGGGATTGGTTTTGACAGATTTCTGCCTATGAATGTGTTTGAAAGAGATTAAAACTGACCTAAAGGGGACAATAGATGCCTATTTTACACAATTTGGCATGATTCTTTAGGGTCTTCATGAAATGTTTGTAACATACTTTGGAGAAATTTCTCAATGGTCTTGTAAAACAACACTTTTTAGCTCTGCTACAGTAACCCGTTTCAGTGTATGTCTCTTCAAATGATAATGAGCTAGCTGAGACAGAGCAGGTTGCCTGCCATGACCGCTTTATTGTCCAACACTTGTACCCAATGTTGCCAACTGTTTTAAATAGAGTAGCTAAATCCTTTTGTTGTTGTTTCACTTCTCTCTTCCTCTCTGTGCTCACATACTTTATTTTAATGAAGCCGAATGCTCAATAAAGCTGCTCTTGTTCATATATTTACTGTTTTAGTCATTAAAACCTGTCAAAGTCTGACAAAAACAGTATTCAGAAAGTATTCAGCTTATCTGAGCTAAAGGACACACCAGAAACCAAATTAAAGGCAAAATCACACTTTCTGAATCTCTGTCTTCAAATTTTGTACATGTACATGTTCTAGAGACAGTTAAAAGGCCATCTTCCAAAAGTCTCCTGTACTGTGTGCTGGTACTGTAGTCAAGCGGTTAGTGATGTGGGCATATAAAACTGTGTAATAAACTCTGCAACACTATATTATCAATGATTTGTCATTTATATATCATTAATGTTGTCCTTTGCAAAACACCTAATGGCATCATGTTTTTTCAGATAACATAGCTTTACAGTAGCTTTACAGTAAGATTAATGAAACAGTGACAATGCTGCAGAAATATGCCCCCTACTGGCCCAGTGACACAGAATATTGACTTATGTAATGTGTTCATAACATTGGTCAAAATGTTTGGTTATGTCTGGTTGACTCTTTTAAATTGACGTCATGTGGGGTCATGTCAAGTCTCTACTAAATTGTACAGTATTTTGGTCTGCATGTGCAGTTATGAAGTGCTAAATGAATGAATTGTTGTGAACTTTTGACATTTCCTGTTGACATCATATCACAAAAAAAATATATATACTTTTTTATTAGTTATTTGCATTGCAGGATTTTGTCAAATCTTATGTAAATATGTTTTAACTAGTAGTATGCCAGTCAAATAATGCAGAAGATGTTAAAATAGTGATTAGATCTTAGAGGTCTAGGAAACTAGGATCTGAATTTCTTAAAAGTACCCTGTGTATATGTACTATCTGACAGATGACTGAAACTCAGACTTGAGTATACAGACATATATTTATGTTATGTATTATGTTTATGTATTTAATTTCTGCTGTTTGTCCCCTCCATCTCTGAATCTGCCTCATGGTTGAGTTGAAGCGTTAACTCTCAACATTTGACTATCTTTGACAAAATCATTTTTCTAAAGAACAGTCTAGTGAGACCTAGTGCAAGACTTGAAGTGAACTGGACCTCAACCTTTTCATCTGTTGGATATACTTACAAAAATGTAAACAATGTGTTGTTAAATTGTATGAAAAGTCTCAGACACATTGTTTTCTTTAGGATTATTACTTATTACTGCTTTGTTATTCTTAGGATTAATATTGTAAGGCAGCTGGTCTTGTGATCAGCACTGGGTTCATTTGCAGGAACATATCATAACACATTAAAAGTTCTCTGGTGCTGGTTCGCAAAGATATGGTTTTATGCTTCCCCCAATGAGGTGCTGATACCCAGGGTGTGACCTCAGCTTGGCCTCTGCCTACCATCTTGGTGCATTTATCAAACATACATGCACGCACCTGTACTAAATGTGGTATGTGTATTGGTCATGTTGACCCGAAGAACATTTGCACTGACAGCCATTAGCTCCGTTCTTGAAATCTTCAATTTTTAAAGATTTAAAATTGTGAAGGGATTTTTGATATCTCAAATGATGTTGCCATGGTGAGGCTTATGGAAAATGGGTCTTTAATATCTACAGCATGCATTGAGCAATTTTACATCACACTTAGCAAATATGTTTGGTGTGGTGGGCTGATGACATTGATATGACTACTGTGATTCACGGTCATAGTGCCACTAACTGCCAACAGGACGTGTGTCAATTTAAACAAACTTAAATATCTTAAATATTGTTGCCATGGTAACATGTCAAACTTTAAAATTACACTTATATGTATCTTAGGTGCTTAACTTGCTTGAAATGGCTTGAAACATACATCATAGTGGTCAGACATGGGCAGGGTGAGACAGTTGTCTAAAGTGATGGGGCTAGTTTTACCTATAGTCACCAAACTTGTTACATGTATTTTTCTCATCTCATCGCTGTACTGCTTGTGTCTGTCATAACTGCTTGCAGCTATATATTTGTTTATCTTTTCTCCTCTTGGACTTACTGCTTGTATGGAGATAAACGTGCAGACCATATCAAAATTATAAAACTAAAAAAAAAAAACATCTTAATAGGGTAGCTTGTCCAATGCTTCCACCCCTCACCATCTGAATATCTTTTACAGCAAGGAAATCCATCTCTGAGGGGGAGAGACAACTACAGAACAGTCGTTTTGCTTTATTAGTGTTATTTCTGGCAGCTTATTCCACCCTCACTTCTGTAGAGCTGTGACCAGAGGTCTATACCCAGATGACCGCAATGACTGCATAACAAACACATCTTTCAAGTCTTCAGGGCAGCTGGACCCAAAGCTGGAGAAGTACTGCAGTGAACTTTTCTCTACTGGTAAAGCCTGGTGGTTTTCAGCCCACAAATATCCCTGATCCCAGAGGGGGGTTTTATGACTGCTCAGTGAACTAGATCTGGGAAATCTGCTTTTCAGCAATCAAACGGATACATATTGAGTCATGGATATATGACTGGATACTGGATATATGGGACGATAGACAAACAAAAGAAATATTTACAGGCTGAAAAAATTATAATCTTACATGATCATTTCAGTTTAGGCTAGCAAAACAACTAACAGGGCAATCCATCAATACCTTAAGCTTATATAAGACCCTAATATTAATTCTAGTGAGTTTATCACAATGCATTCTGGGATTGCTATGCATAATTGTGGTTACCAAACAAAAATATTTTAAAGCCAACAAATGCTAGTATTAATGCATCAATGCAACTTTCATAATCCCCCTGCACTTCACATGTTTATGTTGCTAAGGATGGTTGCTAAGGGTGCTGCGCAGTGATACACAGAATCATTCGTGCTTTTAAGTGGTCATGTGCTTTTAAGTGGTCATGATAAGTGGTCATAAAGCACAGCTATTGACTAATCAGAACGAAGGACTGGAACTAGCCATTTCATAAATAAGCAATAAAATAAGAGAGGTTTTGCTTCGTGTCATGCCTGACAATGCCATTCAGCCGTGTTCATATATCAGTGCAACTTTCATGAAATAAAATCACTAAAAGCCTTCCTTCAGCTAGAAAAAAAACAGTGACCAACTGTGAACAAGTTTTAATTTAATGACGCTCCTCTGCCACAACCAAACCCTGCCAAGGAAAGTACCTAAAAAGAGATTACAGGGTGTTAAATATTTAAATACTCCCAAAATATCTAATCTGGTGAAATGAATGATTTAAAAAATGAAAAGTTGGGGAACAAAGAGAAACGTAGAGCAGAGCAATACAGATTGACTCAGCATTTCCTCAAGCTCAGGTAAATGTTTTAAGAAATATGAGTGAACTAAATAAGCTATTTAAGTACTGAGTAATATTAACATGATTAGGGCTGGGAATAGAGGTTGGTTTAATGTTAGTTGCATGAAATTATGCATAACTTACTGTTATTACTATAACAGTACATGTAAGTACTGTAACTATAAGTACATGTAACATGCATAACCGACAGTGTAAAGTAAAATGCTTAAAAAAGCCATTATTGCAACTTCCTGCATTCTCTTCACTGCCTTCAAGAAGCAGGAAGATGATCTGGGGTTGTTGTCCATCACTCAGAAGTCCTGGGTGGTTTTCCCACACCAGCCATCTTTTAAACCACAATAAAGGGCCAAAGGTCAGGCTGAAGCCCTCCTCCAGAGCATAGAGGCTTTAGAGATGGTCGGTGGTAAAAAACTATATGTGTGCTGGTCACAGGTTTACAGAGAAGGATGGAGAGATTTTATGTTTGCTTTTATACCTTTGAATTTGACAAAATTATGAAGCTGTTTGAAGACATTATGAACAGTTTTTATTACTATTATGTACATTATTTAATTTTCTTTTTTTTTTTTGAGATTTTAAACACCAATTTTTCCCTGGTTCCAGTGCTTGATGCTGCAGGAGAATATTTGCAACATTATATAGTCAACAATTAAATAAAAATGAATTTTTTAAAATTAAAAATGAAATGAAAAAAATAAGACGGTCCTCAGATCGTGTCTCGATTTCCCTAACTTCTAACCAGAGAATTATGTCACTCGTACCCTTTAGGGGAGAGACCGGGACACGCTCTGTTTTTGGGCTTCCCTGTATGAGGAGCTAGCACATGGCTGGGACTGTTCCCGCCCAACAGTTCCGAGATAGTGAGAGCGGCGAGGGAGGAACCGCTGAAACGACTCCGCCTGCTTACGGGCCTCCTGGAACCTTTCGACAACGGTTTTGACAGTGTTGCCAAACAGTCCAGAAGGCACCAGTGGGGTGCCCATTAGGAACACTCTGTCTTTCCCTTTAATGTCAGACAGAGTCAACCACAAATGCCTCTCTGCGGCCATCAGGGCTGCCATAGACCACCCAATAGTACGAGTGGTCTCTTTGGTGGCATGCAAGGAGAGGTCAGCGGTTCGCCTTAGCTCATTCACATCCTCAGATGTGAGGCTCTCACCCTCAACTATCTTTTTCAGCTTGATGAGCCTGCAGCACACCCATAGTGTGTTAACAAGCGCCAGCCTGACCTGCAGCCATGTACCCCCTGCCCATGAGCTCTGAGGTGGTGCGCAGAGCTTTGGAGGGCAGGGATGGAGCCTTTAAGGACGATGCCTTACCAGGGACAGGTAGCCTGCTAGTGCCTGTTCTACCCGGGGCATAGCCTTATACCCATGCTCACACAGCCCTGCCACATTACCATAATTATTGGCAGCAGGGCTAAAGATTCGCGATGAGTATGGTTTCTCCCAGGAGACACCCCGGTGTGCAAATGGAGGGAATTGAGATGGGCCTAGCTCATTCCTCACCCATTGGATCCTCTGCTCTCTCGCTGGGGTCGGAAGCCCAGGGGGAGGGCTCATCCCACCGCCTCTCATCCTCCGTTATGAGGAGCGGCTGGAGGTAGTTATTCACAATTCTCTTTCTTGACTTCAGTTCTGCATTCAACACTGTAATCCCCTCCAAGCTGATCTTCAAGCTCAGCCATCTTGGAATCAGCACATCCCTCTGCAACTGGACTCTGGACTTTCTGACCAACAGACCCCAGTCTGTTAAGTTGGATAACCTCTCCTCCTCCATCACCACCCTTAATACCGGTGTGCCACAGGGCTACAAGCCCTCCTCTGTACTCCCTGTTCACCTATGACTGCGCTCCTGTTTGTAGTTCAAACTGCCAAAACTGCACTGGCTGCCTATTAAATATCATATAAACTTTAAAATTTTGCTGATAACCTACAAGGCGCTGAATGGTTTAGCTCCTCAGTACCTGAGCAAGCTCTTCTCTTATTACAGTCCTTCACATTCACTGTGATATACAGGAGATAATACCCAGGAGATAATACCCAGTATTTTAAAAATCAAGTGTGGGTGGTAGATCTTTTTCATATTTGGCACCCAAACTCTGGAACAGTCTACCCAGTGTTGTCTGGGAGGCAGATAGACTATGTCAGTTTAAATCTA
>JAZGTK010018870.1:0-11645 GCA_036877625.1 Ambastaia sidthimunki | reverse complement strand
TCTGGAAATAATGAATCAAATGCCAACACAAATAAAACTCATTACATAACATTACAGAACACTAATAATATAAGAATTTCCAGGCAGTCGTATACTTATCAACAGTTCTTCGGTAGTTTATCAAGTTCCCTTTGAAAATATTTCAGACAGCAGCCAAAGAACGTCTGAGTGCCGTCATCTATATCAAAGAGAGAATGTACTCAGGATAAGAAATGTTAGACTCGTCAAGTGTGTCATGCATACAGCCCACAGTTATCAGTAAGAGCTTCCAGATAAGAATGGGGCATGTCAAGTTACAGCTCTATTGTGTGGGTCACCTCTTTTGAAAAGGGTCCCAGAAACACTTCTCAGTTTTCATAAGCAAGCCCCACCCAAACCAGCACAAACTCCTGCCAGCTGAACAGAGGGAGGTCAGGGGTGAAAGGTCAAACTCACAAGGGTCTGGTACATAGCCTTCTGCTGGTCTATAACTGGATTTCACAATCTAGAAAAGAGAGAGACAAGATTAGACAGGATGTGACTGTACAAATGAATCAGATTTTACAGCTACCTGAAAGATAGATGCAAGCGTCAACAGAAAGATATTATCTTCCAAAATCTAAAGGAGCGGTTTCAGGAGAATTACACCTCCGTTTGTGCATCACTGTATTGCAACTGCTGTTGCTCAGATCTGCTCCTATGTTGTGTTGAGAACCTTTGTGTTGTACCCTTTATTTATTTTTTTCTCTCTTAGTGGATATACCACTCCTGTCATTAAACTGCAGTGTATTGTTTGTGAAATGTGATACCAGATTGATTCAAGCACATACCTTATTCCGACTTGTTCACAGGTGAATCGGTTTTGTTAAAATTTGTAACGTAAGACCGCGTCTTTTGATGGCTTTTTCTATGCGCTTTTTCTGAAGCACTATATATCAGCAAAAGAAAATGTATTAAGTAACCGGGGACATCAGATGAACCAAAAATTCGCTGAACGTCCAGCGTGGCATGTATTTTGATAACAACACATCTGAAGGTTCTAATTAATCTCAGGAAGGATATAATTTGTTAATGAGCCTTTAATAAGTGCCACTGGATTTCATGACTGACACACTCACACACTTGTTGAGCTCAGAACTATCATGTGTTTATTTAGACTGATAAGTTTTCAGTAGATGCCTCACCTACTACAACTGCAGACCACTCACGTTTGCATAAAGTCTGTTGGCATTTCTGTGTGTAAATGTATTTATAAATGTTTGACATAGGTGAGGTCCTATTTTTTAGATTATTTAATATACAGCCCATATGTTTCAGTGTTTATTAGTAATTCTTTGTTTATTTTAACTGTTTGTTAATTTTTCAATGTTTATACCTCACAAACATTATAATGTACTGTTTATTGAAAGCTATAGCCCCAATTTCATTTAGCTCATACTCCTTCCATATAATTCGTTGGCACATGTAGACTGCTGTATAAATCTTAAACCAGCACTGCAACCAGTTGCAACATTTTCAGTGCAACATCAAACACTGTCACAAAATGCACTGCCTTATTTAATTTATTTAAACATTTTCTTTGTTCTTGGCATTAGAGGGCCAAGAACACCAATTCCAGGATTGGTGCTTGCAAAATATCACGCACTGTATTACAGTGATTTTACCAAGAACAGAAAACAATTTATCTGCCATATAATGTAGTTTATAGTTTATTAGCCTAACGGTAAACTGTTTATGGTTGCCAAGCAAGATAACAACGTGTCACCAAAGAACAGACATAGAATTCAAATATGCAATCACAGATTTACATTTATCTTCAACAGACTTACAAAAAGAGAGAGAGCATTTAACATTTTGATCTAAGAACCAACAAGCCTGGTCCACAAATCTATATTTACAAGTAAAAATGCTGGGTGATAAGGACAGGATGAACTGTAGAAAAGGAAAGGGTGTTTTTTTTTTACAAATGTGTGAATATCAGCAGTTTTACAATGATACATTATTTTCTCAGAGTGGAAACAAAGCTATTCAAATTCAAAGTGTTATATGAAAACAAAGTGTCTGATCTGGTCTAATGTGCCTGATCTCCAGTTTGCCTTGTACTCCCATTAGCTTTCAAACATTGCACTTATAAGACCAAACACTGAAACTAGTAATTCACACTTTTGGTTTGTGGCAGATTAGAGCAGAAGGTAAGTATGCAATTGTAAAACATCAGTAAGACATGATGCACTGTCCCCGTGCTTGTCTTCGGGCCCCATTTGAACTCGCCTACCCAATGAGGTTTATAGAGTGACGTTAATTGCGTTATATTTGGAGCGAGTGTGTCCTTTACAGGGAGTTAATGGAGGGATAGTTGGAATGGTCCAGCTGCAGCTGTCCATTCCTTCAGTCAGACGTTTCAACCCTGACTTGCACCACCTCCCTCTAAATCACTCCATCACTGCATATCTCCTCAATGCAAGGTGCACAGAGGCCAGGTGCTGCCCTGACCCCATGACCTCCATCAACCCACAATCTTTCTCTCTCTCACTCTCTCCCTTATTTTCTTATATGCCAAGTCAGTGCGAACTTGATATGTTGTTAAGTTGTGGTGATCCTGAAGCTTAACAGGTTGTGTTAGCAATGCAAAGGTTGTGGGTTCGATTCCTAGGGAGTCGACATACTGATAAATAATGTATATGTTGAATGTACTGTACGTCTCTGGATAAAAACATCTGCCAAATAAGTAAATGTATTTTAAATTGGTCTGAATTTGTAAAAAAAAAAAAAAACAAGAAAATAAGAATTCACTTTACATTTGTATGATTTTTCACATTCACATTTTTAAGTGGACCAAATCATGCTAGCTTGTGTTCCATTAAAGTCATTGTGAATCAGCATTCCATTTTACTTTCTTTATTGCATATATTTTCGAATAAAAAAAATGTAGGGCAGCACTGTGTTTCATCCATTGGGAATTGAGTGAATTGTGACAAGTAGATGTTGCATAGCAGAATGGTGTCAGGTGTTTGGAGAGGAGAGGCTGAAAAATAAGACTGGTGATTTGTTTCGGAAGTTATTATGTTTTTATTAAAGAACACACAAATCAGCCTTGACTAATGAATCATGCAGGAACATATTTTGGGAAGTAAATATGGTACAGTAAATAGAGAAACATAGATCAACTATAAATAACATGTCAGTGGTATATTATTCCATCAGGTGTCTGTCGTTATGAAATATATTATGTCTGAGCATGTGTTTAAATACACTCAAGACGCCACTGGAATGATTTTATGATGTGCTTAATAAATTCAAAAGCCCCTGTATCACATGCTCTATCAAGAACGATGGCTATTTAAATTTGCTTATAAAGCCTCTATTAATATTCCTGACAAATCAAACAATGAAGAAAACAATTTAACATTCTGTATGTTAAGCATGTCTGGTTTCTTTACACTCATTCACAGCATCTCTGAATTCAGTCTGTTACACATACAAACAATGGTACAGCTTTAGTACCAATTGCCACTGTGTCAGGGGTAATTGAGTTGTGTCTCCTAACTGCAGGTGAAAAGATTTCATAATCCATCTCATGTCATATAAGAGGCCTCTGGATCTTTGTCAAATGCCTTGTGCCGATTTTGAACCCATGAGGCTCTATTGCCGCCACTTATTTATGGAGTTGAATTTCACATGACAACATGGCAGCTCTCATTATACATTTTGAAGTCTCATCATGTGTTCTTTTAAGGTAACAAGAACAGCCCAGGATCTTTATTTAATTAGTAGTCGTGTAGATGTTCATGTTATTACCCTGTTTAAATCATTGTCTCTCTCAGTATTTATTTTTTGTTTGCTTTATACGAAAACATGACTTGGCATCTCTAAAACACTGTATGTTACATTTTCATAAAAGTGAATTTCAGTTTTCAGAGAATAAGTCCTAAATTAAAAGAATGTATTTTATCCTGTTACTTGGTTTTTTTATTTAAAGTAGAAATATAGCTTCGATTTTCTATTTAGGAGTTTATCTTTTTAGTTTATCTAAACAGTTTATTTATCTTGCATCTTGTTAAATCAACTCGTCTTATTGTGCGTAATAAGTAAATTGATCTTATTCTGAGATACTATATATATGATATATTTTTATTGGAAAACCAGAGAAAACTACTGATTAATTTGAAGGGTTTGGAAGTGTTTCAGTCATAACTGCATTGCACAGTTGTGTTATTCTGAGTGAATATGATTGCATCACTTCAGCACAATCTCTGTAGATGAAGGCATTCTGCTCCCTCGACTATCAAATGAACACCTCTTGTTATTGACGCTTGCTCTAATTTAAGGTTGACAAGAGTGCAACGCTCTGAAGGATTTAAGCAGACAGCCCACCATGGCCCCCCGTCCCCGTCAAACAGTGCCAAAATACGCGCTGGATTATGCTAAACAGTCCCAGCATCTGTGGATAAACAAAGAAACATATTTCACTTACGAAACCATGAGAAAGAAGGACCAAGGGAAAGGGCTCTTTTCCTGTAATACAGGACATAGTTTTAAAATAATCTTTCATTATTCTAGGTTGCCTAATTGTGCTTGTTTATGAGCTTTGACTATGTGCATAATCTTATAGCTGTTGCTTGATGGAGCTGTGATATACAGGTTGGTATATTGCCATACTGTTTCTTCTGCTGTTGTTATAGTCATTCTTGGGTTAGTAAGTATTTACATGGCAAGAAATAGAATAATATAAATGTTCTAATTTTGTATTTCTTGTTTTCCAGTGAAAATATTTCAGCTATGAAAATCTATAAGAGAAGATACATTTAATTAAGAAGCAATGTTTTTTTCACTGCTTTGTTAATCCGTGTTTTGTTTTAAATATAAACTGCACTATATTTTTGTGTTACTGCATTATGTGGATTACAGGCACACGATTAACAGTTCTTGGTGTTGGTTAGGTAATAGTCATCAAAGCTTGTGGCATGACACATTAAACAATCATGAATCTTATTATTTAGGTATATAAAAAATATACCTAAACAATGAGATTCATGATTGTTTAATTGTTTGTGCTATGCTAAAATAATGAACAACTACCTTGTAAATTTTGTTCCTGCTTAAAAAGCAGACTTGGCTGTTGGACAGTGAATTAATCTCCCAGTGAACTTACTATGGTCCCTCAGAGAACACTAAGCCTGTGACAATGAGAGGATTTTGTGACAGAAGCTGTGTTCAGACAGCAAGAAACAATTGAATCTCTATAAAGCTCTTATCAGGATGTTGCCAGAAATCATGTTCAAAAGATATTTAAGCCTATAAACATTACGAATATCTTCTGCCTTTTTGATGTCGGTCATCACGGATACCAGAAATGTCAAGTGAATTATGACAACGGCAGTTGAATTGTTTGGGCTTAAGCTAGATGAGTCAGATGATTTCTCTGAAAGATTTATTATCGACAGAGTGGGGATTGCATCATTCATAGTTTTGATGTTGCTATTATAACTTGATAGGTTCACAAGTTCATTGAGTCAAAGGTTTGAACTGTGAGTTGACAGGGTGACAGAGTGAGAAGTGTTTTGTTGGAATCTCTTTCCATTTCGCACATAACAAAGGATTTAAAAGACTAGTTACCAAGGATTAGGCTAGTTAAAAGTCTAGTTACCAAGGATTCCATTGGAAACTCCATTTCAAGTTTTTGTGTAATCATAATCCATTGTAAGACATGAGTTCTGATCTGCCTTAATTTATTACTAAGTGGTGGGGCATTGCGTAAACTTTCCCCCACATCTTTCCATACAGGTCTTGACTATATCAAACAAAAGTTCAGTGAGCCAGCACAGGAGATTCAGAAGGAACCACCAAAAGAGGAGGAGGAGAAAAAACCTTCCGGCAGCCCCTTCTATCGCCGCGGCACGACTCCCTCTCACTCTCCAGCCCGGAGCCCGACCCCATCACCCCCTTCCTCCCCTCAGAAGAGCCAACCAGCCAACCCCAGTATCACACGGAAGATAAGCAAAGACAACAGCAGCATCGCCAGAAAGATAAGCAAAGACAGTAGTAGTGTAGCTCGCAAGATAAGCAAAGAGGAGAGAGCTACAATTGTGGCAGAGATCACCAAGGTAACCGCCCCTCCCCCCGTAACAGCCATCAAACTGCAGGAAGTTCCCCCACCAAAGCCCCCCAAAGCACTTGAGCCCATGTCCAAACCTGTGAACACAGGTAATGGACAGCTGCATGCTGCTTATCATAGTTACTATGTGAACCCAGTGGTACAGATTCCTCCACCAGAAGAACCAGAAGATGAAGAGCCTGAGATGACACAATCTAGCCTGGCCAGGATGCCTCCACCTCCTAAAATGGTCAGGACGCCCACTCCCAAAGCAGAGCCCAAAATCAGGAAACAAGAGTCTATCAAACCAAAGAGCTTAGCGGAAACCAAGAAAGCCAGCATTGATATTGCCAATGAAAGTTTAGAGGAAGAAATCGTAAGTGCTTATATATTTGAAAAAAAAAAAAAAACATTTATATATATATATATATATATATATATATATATGTGTGTGTGTGTGTGTGTGTGTGTGTCTACTAGACATACATACACTTATGGAGGTTCGTCACACTTTTTGTTTTTATACGCAGGGTTCTAACTCATTTTTGGTGGCTATGGTAATGCTTTTGAATATTGGATTGGCAATCATTTTTGTCCATTTCCTGACATGAAAGAGTACAATCTCAGGTAAGTTTTTAACATCTTTCAAAGTTTACATGGATAACACCAAAGAAATTAGCCAGTCAGTCTAGATCTATTCTGTATATTAAAAAGATATACACACTTCAATGCAAGTGTTGTCATAAGGCACGGAAATGTTAACAAACAGCCATCCAGTTTTTCTTAAATATTTTTTTAAACCGTATTTGTTTTATGTATGTATACCTCAAAACTTAACCCTGAGTCACATTTATCTACCGCAGTGATGTTGGATGGCTGGTGACCCACATGATTGTGTCAGTGACCTTTATGAAATACAGATGGCACCAGGGAGTCTCCAGAACAGCAGAGGCTTCTGAAGAAGACACACACAGCATCATCCTTAAAAATGTCCTTGTCAAATGTCAAGTGGCTCTGACAAATGGGAAAAATATCAGAGGAAAAATTACCATTGAAAAGGGAAAAGATAAAGCTTTGAAATGTGACTCATATCTGCCGATGGAAGGCCTTGATATATGATGTGTGAAGCCACTCCATAGATCTCTGGCTTCTGGCAGAGGCTTTACTGAAAATGTTTGATGAGGCACTTTTGCATGATGGGCATAAACAGCTGCTGTACTCATTTACCATCCGACGAGTAACTGGGAAATGCGGTCACAGTGCCAGCGGAATGCGTTCTTGGGACTTTGTTGCAGTGGGCGGGCATAAGTTTAGCAGTCCTGCTGCTCTCGGCTAGAGAAAACCAAACGTGAACACCAGTGTCTCTCATCCGACTCATTCCCAACCCACTGCAGTTTGTTCTAGCAGATACTGCGTTCCTGATGAAAGCTCTTGAGTTAATGCTCACCGTACTGTATTGGTCATGTTTGTTTTCCTATACTGCTCTTTCTTTCTTTCTTTGTTACCACCAATCAAAATCGTGTTTGAATTCAAATCAAAATATACCTTTCACAAGCCCTTTTTTTTTGTGGCTTTTAAAAAATCTGATAGGGAAAACACTATATTTATATTTATTTATAATGTGCAATATGTTTTATTTTCTTTTTAAATAACAAAATTTAACATTTCACAAATCAGGGCTTTGGATTTTCGTCCCATTTATTCTGGTATCAAAAGAAGACAACAGAACGTTTTATTCATGAGCAAAAAAAAAAAAATAAATAAAATAAAACAACAATTAGGATATGATATGATAGGATAGATACCATATGTGATTTCCCACAATGCAATGAGCACGCCCACCCTAATTATGGCAAAACTGAAAAAGTCTTATGAAGTGTGTTATTTATTGAAATCTGGAAATTGACTTTTGTCGTGTTATGTATATTAAGCAAATGCCGTTGTGCATGCAATGTTGTAGAAGAGTTACTGAGCTTCAAATGTCAGGTATGACATTAGTGATTGCATAAGTGAGCGCAGGTGAGAATTGTAATGTGGAAACTGAAGGAAAAAATAAATTTGTGGGCTTGCTTGCATGTTTGTGACCTTGAATACTTTGGATATCAGTCTGGGAAGTGCCACAGTTGGGGTGGTAGGATGTTGCCTTTAAAAAGTCTAACAGTTCTACTGTTTACCTCAGAAGAAATAAGAAAAAAAGAAAAAGTCTCATTAGAAATGTCTTTGTCTTAAATCTGTATTATGCAAATTCTAACTGATGGAATAATTGGGAATTGATTTTAAATGTGCCACTGTATTGTGTTTTTTCCTAAAGATTTTATTTTCATTTGTTAATATTTATGTGAATTTCCCCTCTTCTGAAGGTTTCTTAAAGATTTATTTATTACATATAGATATAGTTTTCAGTGTTTGGTGAGTGTACAAGGGCTTCAGAAAACTCTTTAAACTCATTTGCTTTTAGTTTTTGTTCGCATGGCATCTTGGGTGACAAGCACTAATGCCCATCAATATTAAATTCATCACAACTGTATTGAGGTCAAACACGTGCAAGGGACATTAAATTAATCTCAAAGAAAATGTTTTATTTAAATGTTTCTTTAATTTTTTTTGCACCAATGAACGTTTGGCATCTTCCAACCTGATCTCAAGGGAAAATTTAGCGATTTGGTGATTTCGTATGAATTCATACAATGTGAGTCATGCAAAAACGTATGTTTTATAAGAAAAGAATAAAGCATGAAAGTGCACCTCTAACCCTTACTGGGGCAAAAGCAGGTTGTATGAATGAAATTGTATGAATTCGAATTAGCCATAAAATAGCTAAAGATCAGTGTTGCATCTGCTGTGTTTTCACATACAGAGACTTTAAAATTCTGATGCATTTTTCCTATAGTTTCTGAATATTAGGCATTCATCAAAAAGAATCTTTGCAGTGCAATGTAAATGGCCTCTTTTATATATTTTCTGCAGGAGAGTAAACTGTATGCTGTCAGCGCAAAACAAGGAATTATTTTTCTAAAACAAATGTTGCATAAGCAAAAAAAGCATTTATATATTATTAAATGTTTATTGTATTTATAAGCATTTTTACAGAGAACAGCCATTACAATAATGAACTCTGATATTTTTCTATAAAAATGCACAACTGTATTTTGTCAGAAGCAGTGTAAGTCCTTTATATCAAGCATTGTATCTCAAGCATCATAGTTATTAATACTTTTGATTCAGTGTCATTTAAAATATGGACATTTTTTGCTGAACCCATAAAGCCCCAAATTTTTCTGTAATTTGACATGTTCTGAAATTTATCTGTACAATAAAAATGTTACTGTTGAAAGTCTCATGTCTCAGTGTTTTACTGTACTACAGTGCACTGTTGTACAGTAAAGTGGCTATTTAAAAAACTTTCAGCGTTTCAGTTTTGCCTGACTAAATGTAGCTAGCATGGTGTGACCAACGCCATGCGGAAGAATCAGTTTCACATGTGAAATCCTAAACGTCTTCAGAGGCCGGTGTCAACCACTTTCTAAAAACCGAATGTACTGAGATTAAATTATGGTTAGTAAGCAGTGAACAGATACGAGGTGTCTTAAAACAGAGTTGATAAGACTTAAGACAAAATAATTTTTACTCGTTTAGCTTAGCATCATCAGCACCAGTAAATCACTAGGAAAACTAGTTTCAAGTACAGCCAATATTTGTGAACATGCATATCCAAAACAATGGAATGCAATGTCCTTTTAATTATAATATACTGTGTTACACACAGAAATTCATACTTGTGTATTTATTGTAAGCAGTGTGCCTAAGATAACCAAAGTCTAAATGCAACATACTTGGCAATGTACTGGAAGTCTAAACTTGATCTCAGCTTTCCTGAATAAACAACTGTCAGAATGTAAAATAAATACATCTTGATTGTTTTGTTACAATGAATAACAGTCTAGGTTTTGCTTTTCACTAGTTTACAAATTCATAAAGGACCAAAGAATTTCTTTATGGATTCCAGACTGGTGTTTATTTAGAAATGGCAGCTGTATGAAGCTTGTTCTGTTTCTGTTTTTTTTCTGTTTTGTTCTGTGGTTGTATTGGATTATTACCATACATGCCATACAAATAAATGTAAGTAAATGAGTGTCTTCAAACTCAGACATATTGTTTTGTTTGTTTAGTATTAATATTGCTTAAAAATGCAGTGACATTTTATATGAAAATTCATATTTATATATTGATTTAATTGTATATGTATATAATGTTTATACATTTATTATATATTATTATATTTAAATAATGGGTACATATGAGCTTTATAGTTGAGAGAAAAGGAGAGGAAGCATTACATTCTATGCAAATTATTTATGTCTTAACCTTTAATGTTAATACAGGATTAATTTAATTTAAGACCTTGGGTCACTGGTTCTTTTAGATACATACCCATATATTAAATGAGAAATGACAGAACTGCTACAGGAGCTCTGATCTGCCTTTAGGCTGAGAAGATTAAGATAAATCAAATATGACAAGCTGTTCTCCTTTTTCCAGATATAACAAAGGATATCTAAAGTTGTCTCCACAGTGTTCTTACACATCTGAATACCACATATCCATCAACCAACTGCTTTAAAATAATTCTGCTAACTGCTTTTACCTCTTCTTAGTATTTTGTTCTTGTAATGTTTATAATTAATCAGTTTGTATTTTTATAGGTGAGCCGCAACACAAGCACACATTATCCTAACATGATTTATTATGCTTGGTAACATTATCAAATGCTTGGGCTATTTCTGTGACAGTAATTCACTCTAACAAAACTGTTGCACAATGAGTGACTTCTCAATGTCACAAGCACTTTTAACCCTCTGTTCTAAAAGACCCCAAGGCCATTAATATTAATATTAATAATTGTTCAATGAATAGTTTAATGGCATTCTGATCTTATAAGAACTGATTATGAACAATGTTTCATCTTGATAAAATATTTTAAATAAATACAAATTAATATTTTAAATGTAATAAAAATGTTATATATATGTATGTGTGGGTTCATCCACAGGTAAATGTAAATAAATTTAAATTATCGCAAAGACATTTTACATTCAAATTTAGTGGGATTGGCACATACACAACATGGCAGTACATTCCTTAATTATTTTTTGTTTGTTTTTATTTTTCTCAGTATTATTATAATGTATAACAAAAACAGTATTATTATAATGTATAATAATCACAATTTTAATGTTCCATATAATCTGCCTACTGTGTTTTGATCAGGTGTGTGTGTGTGTGTGTGTGTGTTGTCACAGACTCTGCCAAGCCAAACCAAAATAGTGTAATGCATCAGCTGTGAGAGTCAAATGTGAGAACTTTCAAAGCAACAACGCCATGTGGCTTCATTTGATCACCTGTGTAAGTGTTATATAGGTGACAGGAAGGTCAGAGAAAAGAGAGAGAGAGAGAGAGAGAGAGAGACTGTCTTAGTGAAGGGAACAATAACTGAGGAGTGTTTGTAAAACTATGAGAAAGTGAATGAATGGATAACTAACAGCTTACCTGAAGCTAAAGAGCAAAAATTACA